>JACDJE010000052.1:1160441-1204927 GCA_016647715.1 Pavo muticus
AAAAAAAAAAAGTTCTTAAAAAGAGAGCAGGTTTATGGACTTTGAAAAGCAGACTAGAAAAGCAGAGAAATTCTCACATTCTCACCTTTTTCATTCTGTGCATTAGCAGATGCTGTTTTTAATAACTGCATATAAAAAATGTTCGGGGACAACAATTTTTATGAGAGTGTGTGCCCTTATGCAACAAATAAAACTGTTACTACTCATTACCTGCTTGGAAACCTGCAATGTTCAGAGCTGTACTAGGCTCACATCATTATCATACTTTGTACAACTGCCACCAAGTATTTTAATGTCAGGCAGGTATTTCAGACATGAGACTGGAGCTCTAGAGCTTTCAATTTAAACAGCTTTTTGGAAACATAATTCTATACTGAGTGGCATATCAGTCTTGTTATACTGGATTATTTTTGGTATTTCAAAAGTTTCAACCAAAATTATCCCAGTACTGTGCCAGACAAAATTAATACAAGTCTTGACACCACGGGTGAAGTCAAGAATTCAATACAGGGAAACATAAATTACTCATTTCTGATAGGGGTGATGGGTTGTTCCAGCAGGAGCACTGAGGAGGAGAGCTCACCTCAGAGGCAGGTGCAGGGAATTCTAAAGGCTGCACTGTGCTACGTGTACAAGTCCAAAAGGCACTCACTTGAGCTTTAATCATTTGTTTATTTTTAAACTAAAATTAAGCAATTGCTCTGTTAGCATTAATAGTCAGTACTTTTATTTCTTTAGTGTTCCAAATCGTTTTTACACCTTTAGTGAGAAATACGTGCCTGTGATTGACCCATCCAACCACTGGATGTCACACAAATGCAGATGAAAGGATATTGTAACTATTCAGGCTGATTTTAACAGACACTAGATTAAAAGATAATTTATCAAGTTTGGAGTGACCATGTGAAAATAAAATTACTAACAGCAAGAATTATTACATTTAATGAGTTTGGTATCTACCCTGTAATTTGTTTGTTCAGTCTTTGCCATTCATACTCAATTTCTGATTGAAAGTTCAAAAGCTCTGTGCTAAATCACAGTACTATAACTTCCTCTGGGTTTTACCCCTTCCTTACCAGTCATGTCACTGCAGAACAATGCTGGGTATTTTTAGGATCCTCTTTGCAACTATCCTCTCTTCACAGCTAAAAGCAGGACATACCTGAAGGTAAGTTATTAATTACCAGTGAATGAAATTCCTGCATATGATGTAAGCGACATACATTAAAAATGAAAAATACCAGCCTGCTGCAGTGGTGCCTTACCAGAGGCTGGGCCGTAGACTTAGTGTAGGCAGTTCAAGAACCACCAGCCCTCTCCTGAACAGTACAGAGCAGAACTCAGCTACTGGCACCTGATGAGTCTGACCCTGCTCTCCAAATTCTGTCCATAGTCAAAGGGGAAAGATGGGGTCCTCCTGAGAGTGAGGTACATCTTGCAGATTGATCTATGCCTTGATCTTGTACCACAAGAGCCTGATCATTTCATCTTTCTTCAATCCAATCTTTGCATCACAAAGATGCAAGGGATTAAATTGTTTTCCTCAAGGAACACTTGAAATGATCAACTGTTGCCAACACGTATGGTACTATATTGCAAAGGTTGGTCAACTAAATATGTTAACTCATTCTTGATCAGATGTCCTGGAAAGATGCACAGCAGTTATTTGGTGAGGACATTTACCTACTGATGTCAAACTTATTTTGGGGCAAAATTTCCAATAATTTCTATGAATTTCAGTAATAGACTTCTAAGGATTATATTATTCCCAAATAACGTGGCTATCAGTGCAGTACGTCTACCTGCTTTCATCTGGATTAAGACTTTCCCTGTTGTGGTGGCTCATGGTAACAATGACAGAGGATAGAAGAAAGGACATCTGCAACCATGTGGCAGAGCACAGGCAACCCAGGTAGATCAGCAACATCTTGGACGTCTACACCTCATGCCATCACACCCATGACATGCAAAAAAATAGGATTCAACAACAGCGGCATGATACGGAGTGCTTTTGTGAATGTTTTTGTGTGAATTTTAGTGAGTTTGATAGTTTGATACAAAGATTTTGCATATAATTACTTCTCACTCCTTTTCCAAACATGCAGGAGCTTCCTGAAGAGGTGAACCCACAGAAGCACTTGATCTGTTGTGTAAATGTTGCTGTAGGTATCACAGCTGCCTATAAAGATACATTTAAAAACAATAAATCAAAATTGCCCCTGGCCCAGCTCCTTGGCTCTCTGGAAACTTCTATACCCATATTGAAACAATGTTAGACCATGACATGTGAAGTGAAGAAAGAAGTAACAAGTAGTGGCGGATCTGTGGCCAGCTGCACGTGCAGGAGTCGATCAGTGTCAGTACCTGACAAAAGCCCTCCGGTTGTAGGTGCCCCTGCCCCTTGCTGCTCTCCAGCCTGCTCCCTTTTCTCCATTCCTGGACTTCACCCATCAAAGCTGAAAGGGAAAGTAGGAATCGCCTCTTCTACGACATCACGCTTGTACTAGTTGAGCTTTAACCAGGCCAAGAACCTTGGGAAAGTGCTCCTGTGCTGGGAGAGCTCCTGTGGCCGAGAAATTGACATAGTTGAAAGTGATCTGCTACTGTCTCTCTGCATAAAACATCCCTTTAGCAAGCATCTGATAAAGCGTATTCCTTTAAGGCTGCAGACTTTCCCAATTGCTTGCTGTTGTATTCCATGCCAGGAGGGAAATGACTGTGTCTTTTCAGAACATTTAAGTGAATTATGCTTCCTGGATTACAGTAAAAATCTGTAAATACATTGCTTTCTGCTTTAATTACACTGGATTTAAAAATAAGACAGCATATACAAATCCTCACCTGAATATGGAGGTAATAACATTTGATAGCACACTCACATCTGTTCTTTCTATAGCAAATTGCTCAAAACATCACACATCTCTCCTGCTAGGAGGGAAGTTCATCACCAACTTCTTTTGACATTTTATTGACAGCTTACAAGTGACTAAGTGTGTCAGGAGAGATCCTCACTGGCGCAGATGTTATCTCTTTAAAAGTCAATAGAGCCACAGAGACTATTGGTTTGATGGAGGTATTCCTGACCAACAGCAAGAGGAGCATATTTCATGCTGTGTGTTTATATAATGTTGGTGCCATTGAGAAACAAGTACTACGTTTTTTTCCCTGCCATGCAGAGCAGGCACTGGATAAGACTCTGAGCCCAGACTCTGCCCAGGAGCATGGGGAATCTTTGCTTCTTCCCTGACAGGTGCTGGCTGTGTCAGTGGCACAGAGCAAGTTAGGAATGGAAATGACATTTGAAGTCAAGACCCAGTGCCCAGTGGACATGTCATAGGAGTTTGATACAAAGATTTTGCATATAATTACTTCTCACTCCTTTTCCACCTCTGCCTGGCAAGGAGCTCTGCCACTGGGCTGCAGGGATAGACAGACACTGTTTCACCTGGGCTTATCCTCGCTGCAAAGCAGTGCCCTGCAGAACCACCAGAACGACCTACTGGATCACTTTTATCATGGCCTGTATTCTTTAAATATTTTAGGGAAAAGAAATCCCTTGTCTGAACATAAGCTTGAATCACTCTTGCTAGCAATTAATTAAACTAAATGTCTCTAGGCATTTATCTTCTCCCAGGTTCTTATTTCAGCTTAGTTTAAACTCCATCTAATTGATTTAAACCAAGTAACTACCAGAAAAAGAAAAAAAAAAGTGAAAAAGAAAAAAAAAGAAAAAAGGAAAAAAAGGGGGGAAAAAGGAAAAGGAATATAGAAAAAGAAAAAAGAAACAATCAGAAACCTTCTTGCGCCAGCTCTCTGTGGGTCAGGCTTCTGCCGCATTCTCCATGCTTGCTCCACTGAAGTTCGCAAGAGGCGATCATTAACATTAGCAAACCACTCTGTGATGGTTGGTATTTTAATTACCTTATTAGTCAGCCCTGGCCAGAGGGAACCTTCAGGACTGTTGTTTACCAAAGAGCCTGGTTATACCTGTGACTGCAACGTGGCTACTTCAGTAACAATGAGAAGTGCAGGAGGAAGTGTTTGAAATTAACAGTATTTAGCTAATTTAGCTGATTTGTTTTGTATTACTTTGAAAGGTCAGAAAAATAACATAAGACTTACATATACAAAGTATTGTACTTCAAGATAAAACTTTTTTTTTCCCTCCCCAATAAACGAGGGCAGGAACCATTTCTCAACCCTATCTGACAATAGTAGCTGCATGCTGGTACTATCTCCCAGTTATACTCAATTAACACAGCAGGTTAAACCTTGTAAATCAACACCAATGGCTCTGAAAGGAACCACTTGTTTTTTAAGAACATTCCAGCAGCCCACAAACACTTTTTTTTTCCAGTGAAAACTGAACAATTACAGTAAGACTCTGTTTTGGTAAGAAAATAGGAAATGATGCTAAACAAAAGGGTATGTTTATTTAGAAATTCCAAGGCCATTAATTTATATTAAGAAACAGTTTGTGCTCAGAGACTAATCAAAGGGTGATGTGAATCATTGATCACAAACGGACTTTATAGATAAGGACCAAGTGCGGTGCTGGATGATTGTATCATATATTAACAACCTTCAGGGGCAGCTTTTGCTGATTCATTTGGCAGGAAGTGAGTTGCCAAGAGAGATTTCTAGGGAAGGAACAATCAACAATATTTTCATATTAAATAACCTCCAGTTACTGTATTGTTCTCACTACATTTGATAATGAATGCTTTCCTGTTAAAAAAAAAAAAAAAAATCACAAAAACAAAGACAGATCTAGTTTAGTGTTACATGGCTAAAAATACACAGGCAGCTCTGCAAAGTCAGGGGAGGGGCTGATCAATGCAGAAATTTGGAAGCTGGTAAAAGGTCCCTGTTTTGAGAACTTTTGCACAGCTGGGAATTCATGATACAGTAACAGCTATTCTTTTTTGAAGGAAAAAAGGCCGTCCTGTTATCTACCTTCTCAGCAGGAAGCCCACAGCATGGCAGGGTTAGGTCTGGGAGCAAGGCTTGCTTCCCATGAGCTCTGTGCCACACAGGAGACGGCAGCACAGGGCAGCTCCGAGCTTCAAATATTGCACTGTAGTGCCACAGAGGTCCCAGAGGTGCTAATTCCCAAGTCCTGTGCCACCCAGCCCAGGTCAAGGAGGTGTTGTCCACAATGCCAGCAGTGATCATTTGGCTTTCATAAATACTTTCATAGCTACCACCGATACAAACATTCACAGACACTCCAAAATTAATAATAATAATATAATGAGCTTTAATTATAGCTTGATCTGTGAGGGACTGAGTCAGCTACAGATCTGTTCCCCTGGAAAAATAAGTGGGAACGTGTGGTAGCAAAAAGAGTAAAAGGTACTGCAGTATCTAATTAGGCAGCTGGTCTCCTTTGTCTCTGCTTTCACAGGGAAATCTTTAAAGGGAAAACACATGCGGAAGTCAAAACAGTCTACAGAGCTAATGCTGCGTATAAGTCACTGAACAGAGAAAGAAAGCAGAGGCCCTTATTGCAGGTACTGCTCCTCCTGGACAGCACTTAGATTTATTCATGACCAACTGTGTAGGTCTTTATCAGCCTTCTCTCCTGCAAGGTTTTCTATATTACTTGTGTTTTAGTGCATAGTAAGCTCAAGTGGCATATTTTGGAAACAATCTTTATCAGAGTGACTTATAAAGATTTATGCAAAATAAAAAAGAAAGAAAATAGATCCAAATAAGCTTGATGCAGTACTTTGAAATTTTTTGGTTCAGTAACATTCTTTTTTTCTATACAGTATGCCTAACTCTTCTCTGACTCAGGCAATAATTATCAAGCAATATGAAAATACAGTGTTGCAAAGGAAAAGCATCATGAAATAGATAATTCCACTAATTTTTACCAAGTGAATTTACCAATGAATTACTGTCATTTGGAAGTTAAAAAAAAAAATAAATTCATATGACAGCATCATTGAATGTTGTGGTAGGTCAGCAAAATTCATTAACAGAACCGGAGCCTGAAAGCAAGATATACCTTGTGCATTTAATATAAACAGAGACTGCACAAAACGATTTTAAACATCGGACAGGAATGCCAAGTAAATACTTACTCTCTCACCTCTGCCAGTTGATCTCATCATGGGAATACAAGCAACACATTACAAGATTTTGGCTGTCCTGATAACACAGCTCATCTAAATGACAGCTTAACCAATGTGTAGCTACAGTCTGCCTGAACCAGAAAGACGAACTTAATTAACTAATCATGGCAAAATGCAGACGGGGAGCCTGAGAAATTCCTGACCTGAGAATCGGTTGTTAATAACCAAATGTTTGAATTAATTCACTGTAACATACCAAAAAAATGAGGATGCCCATAAGGAAATAAAATATATAAATTTGCAGAGGAACAAGTTGCATTCAATAACGTAAAAAGATTGTGATATCTGAAAATCCCTGATTTTAAGTCCAAACGATTATTTAAATCATATTTTCTCCTCTACATACAAAAATCTACATAAGCCATAGAGAGGCTTTGGAAAAGATCTCAGGAAGTACTTAATCAGTGGAATTAATTAATAATAAATACAGCCCCTTGTCTCCATTTACCCAGGAAAGCCAATGAAGATACACGGGCTGTGGTAAAAATGAAGCCAAAGCACTTGTCCTGCCAAGCATTGCACTAAGCAGTAAGGGGAACACATTGAATACATTGATTCCTCCACTCATTAGCTATACGTACATTTATAAAACAGATCAATATAAGAGACTTGCAAGATGTAACCCATGGAAAATAGAGTGACACCAAACCTTTATCAATACTGTTCAGATTCAGATCTATGTTGGGCACAGCAACAGTAAAGAAGTTAGAAAGAAAACAATTATCTGATGGAATTGATAATGAATATTTATATTTTCACACCTTTTTATTACTAGTGTAAGATACAGCCCCACAATCAGAAAAATACAATGAAGTTTAAAAAAGGATGGTTTTACATGTGTTACATATTTACATACTTCAATGTATTTAATAATTTTATGTAATTATCAAAGCTTTTATTTTTTTATTTTTATTTTTTCCCCTGTTGACAAGCATGATGGAAACATTTAACTGCGGTGGGTGTCACTTTCTAAAGCAAGGCTTGCTTGCTTCATGGTTTCAAGTAAAAGAGGGGTCTCCCACAGTTGATCTCAGTGACTTGTAATACCTGGAGATGCTACCCCACAAGGAGAGAGAGAAAAAAAGTTCATACTTTTCATCAGCTGTTGCCTGTCACCCTCTCCCCCACCTACATAAGCCTTACATTTATGGTTCTGTTTTTCTCCTAAAGGACACGTGTTTCATTCAGAGGTTATGAACCCAGTGGGGTAAATTCTGCCAGCTGGAACTTTGCCTGCAGAGTTTCCCCCCCATCTCTTAAAGAACTTGGGGCAAAATTTCCTCACTGGAACACGAAGTAAGACTTCAGATTTATATACATTTATCTTACATTCTTTGACTACAAACTTGTTTTCAAAAGGCCCACAGGTGTTTTCCTTGCCCTGCACGAACGGCTGGTGGGCTCACAGCCCACCACGGACAGCCCAGGAACCACAGGAAGGAAAACCACTCCAGAGCTGCAGCCTTCACTCTGAATTTCCCTGGGTCTGTGTATTTAACTCAGACGCTTAATGATTTTTTTAAATGTAGGTTTTGAGCCTGAATAGTACTTTAAGCACTAAACTGTCTCCTTAGTGTTTGGAGGGGATTAAGTTTAGAGTTCATTGTGTTGTCTGTCATTTTAAAAAGATTAGATAGTTCAGTTCGGCTCCTACTGGCAATGTAAAAGTCTCTGTATTTATTGACTGTCTGGAGTCATTATCAAAGCTTCTAAAACCAATCGACACCTTGTAAACAAAAATCCCATTATTTGAGTGATCTTGATAAGATTTACATGGTATCTGCACTTCTGTTATGATCAATCGAACCGTTAGAGAGATTCTTACTGTAATAATTACAACACAAGTGATTACAAATTCAATTAGAAAATTAAGATTTATACCATTTGGAAAACACAAATGAACATAACACTTTGTGGTCTGTCAGGCATAATTTGCAGCTTTGGGTTAGGAACGGGAAAGGTTTCAAATTTTCTTCCAGCAAAATGATCCTCTCAGATGGAGGAAATGATATTTACACCTGGAGATTTGTCCCCTGACTCTTTGTACACTGAGAAAAACTATCACATAAAAGAAAGCGAAGTACTGAAATATTACCATGTGGGTGAGGAGTAGGAAAGCTGTATGTATTTAGACTATGGCCATATTATTTTTAAACTATATGTACTACTCATTTTTCAAATAGTATTGAAATCAGGTTGAATTAGATGCCTAGAATTTGAAGAGGCATTCTAGAGATATTACAGGAGATTTTTGACTGTCAGGGCTGGCAGCTGAACAGTCCACAGTTGTAGCCATTACCGGGATAAGCAGTTCTGTTGACCATGCCCATGACTAGCATTTGTAAGTCAGGTGCTATAAATACAGCAATGTATTTCTGAAATAAGACATTGTATTTCGCGGTCAGATGATTCTTTGTTAAATTATAAAGCATAACTGACAGGCTGAGTTCAATTTAATTTGAGAATTTTGGCATCTTTTTTGTAACCATACTGTCACAGCAATGTTATTTTTCACTGTGATTCAGACAGGAGACAAACTGAGATACATCAGAAGAGGTGAGACTTCTCTTACACCTAATACTCTCATTGGTTTTTAAACAAGAAGTTTTGGAATGTACAACTTGTGCTTAACACATCACAGAGAGTTCTGACATAGACTGGTATTAAGAAAAACCTGTTCCCATTAGATTCCAACTCTCATTGTGCAACAAATCTTTGTCCACAGTGCTTCTTCTGGCAGACTTTTGTTTGCTGATGCTCACTAAATACTTGCTACTGCACATGTTAATAAATCAAATGTGTTTGTTGAAACTTTGTATCTTGACAGTGCCAAGGTGTCCTGTAATCTACAACAAAAGAATCAATAGAAACACATGAAAACTTTACCACTGTGGGACAATATTGATTTTTGTCTTAGAAATACTTAGCTCCAAATCATTAAAATCAATGGGAAGTCTCACACTGACTTCACTGAGTTTGGGATCAGGTTTCTAGACTGACAATTCCTCATGTAGTTATTGTTTCTTAAGTTTGCAGGTGTAGAGTAGAATGGCACTTTCCAGACATACCTGTGATGCAAACAGTAAGTCCCCTTCCTTAGCAAAGTTAGGATAAATATTTACCCTCGCCACCATTCATTCACCTGCAACTGTATCCCAAGGATGAGTTTAGTAAATATTTATCTTAGTAACTGTTATTGCACTACATATTTTCTCGGGAAATACAAATTAGATGCTCTTCATGATAGGCAGCCTGTGTCTTGGTTCTTCAAATTTAAATCCTCCCCTATTCTGTTACACTTAAACACAAAGCAATAAGCAGTGCCCTTTTCCATTAGAATCATTTCTCAAAGAGTTTGTAACCTTCAAGGCAGAGGTCTGTGTAATGGGATTATAACCAAAACAACTACACAATAGCATCATTAAAAGCACTTCAGTTACATTTACTCTCCTAGTGCTTGTATTTATTGCTACACTGTAAAGTCTCTATTCAGGAAAAAAAAATACATTTAGCTCAATTTATAGAGCTTACTTTGCTCAAGAGAGATTAGAACTAAAATGATTTGAGATAGAATCAAAGAATTCCATCTTTTTAATTACTCTGTTAAAGGCAGGGGCATCTAATACAAATATTTGACTCTGTTGTTGAGCACTACTGCCGAAGTCATCAAGAGGAAATTTATAGGGAGCTCTCAAGTCACTTGACAATGATTTTCTTGTGTTATGACTTCTCAAATTGCTGTTTATTGCCAATAGCACTACATTTCAGCATAAACAGGATTCATGGGATTAGTACACTGTCCTGGTAAAGATGTTAAATCTTCACTTTGAATGAGCTATGGTGATTGAACTCCTTTCTTTCTGTGTAAGGAGTGCCTTTAAACAAGGTTAGCTATTTTTATACACACTAATGAATCACTAGCTAAAAAACTTTTTTGGTCAGATGCCAGGCTTGCCTTGTTACCTGCTGTTCTCAGTAAATATAATGCATAAGGTGAAGTGAGGGGTGGTGGAGGAAAGGAAATTACTACTTAATGTTCCAATAAGAAAGACGACATTAAGCAATACTAGTTACAGTATTTCAGCATCAGTGGGATTACATATGTATAAGGGATAAAAATCTCTTGCTCTCCTCTAAGGTAGCTAATTCAAATCTGTCCAGTTTAGTGTTTCAAACATTGCATGAACATTTTCATTTTTTATGAGTTTGATTAACTCTATTTCTGTGATTGGACTGAAGCACAGAAAATCTTAGCAGACAGCCGGAGGCTGGAGTACCTCGCAGTTTTAAGAATAGTCCAATTCATCTGAAATTCTCTTTTCAAGAAGGGCTGAAGAATGCTCATTGATTGATATTGGGATTCGCTTTGCCAGAGCTCAAATGATTCCTAAACTTCTGAAAAAATAAGAGACTCAGATTCCCTGCCTGTTACTTCATCAGTCCACTTTGTTTCAAGATAACAAGCATTTCAAGTACAACACATTGCTTCTCATGGTTAGAGTCTCTTCAAGTCCCATACCATAGGCAGTCAGCACCTTCAGGATAGGTTTGGGAGCACATTTGGCTGAGCCATTCACTTCTCTTTCCTTGGCTACAGGGGTCATCGCAGCACCACTTGCAAGCAGTTTCCAGGGAGGGTGAGCACACCATGCCTGTCAGCACAAGCTTTCCTTTAGGGGCATATGCATTTTGAGAGAGGAGAAATTAAAGTAACAGATGATGCCATTTTATCACGTGCTGTTTTCAGCTAATGAAATATGGAACCTTGTTTTTGTGTCATACCTCACAGTCTGAGTACAGCTACTCCTATTTCAGCATGGTATCAGAGGTTACACCTATACTAGGAAAATCAGGGCTGGCACCCATTCTATGGTCCAGTCAGCAAATGGCATGCATAGCACAGATACAATTCACACAGCGAGACGATCTCCTGTCTGGGATAGCCTCATCCTTCCTGACTGCTGTGAACCAGCTGGTGGCCTCTGCCATGCCCCGAGACATGCCCAGGCACTGCAACAAGGACAGCTGGTTGTTAGGGGCAAAATGCCAGAGGAGAGATGACAAAATAAAGCAGACATTGCAGCCCTGACACCATTCCCTGTGTTCACCCACATGGATGCAGCCGGACAGATGACCACAGATGCTGTGGCCTACTTGGAGACCCAACTGCACCTGAGAGAGCATTACAACCACTATCCCTCACAAGTGCAAATTTTTCAAAGGGTCGGAAAGTCCCTGACAGGCACCATTTTCCAAAGGCAAATGGGAAGAGGATTAGCTGAGGATGCACCCTCACAACACCTGGCCCTAAATATTCCACCAGGCCAAGAGCTTTCACAAGGTCCCAGCACAAAGTAACAGGGCTCTCCTCATTGCAGAGTTCTCCCATGCAAAAAAGGAAAGGTTTGCCCAGGTTTATTTAAAATCCCCTCCGGGCATCAAGAGAAGCCTGTGAGGTGGGCAACAGGAAAGGGAGGCAGCAGCAGCAGCCAGGCCCCGCTTTTCTGGTGGGGAAACCAGGCCTGCACAGCAGCCCCCACTTCACAGCCCCTGGGCCTGGCAGGGACTGCCCTGGGTGAGAGTCTGGGAATTGCTTGGTTTACATGGCTTTGACAACAGAAAAACATTCTCCTTGATAGGTTTCTTCCTAGAGGTTCTCATTTTGTACACGAGGGCAAATTTTCATTTTTCACATTAAAAAGAAATGAGGCTTTGGTCACACTGGATTTTGTTCATGAAGAAAAATAACGTAATGCCATCTGATTTTGTGCAACTGCCAGGAAGCTACCAAACAACTTTTGGGTGCTTTTAGTAACCTTCCCTAAAGTTAACATGCAAGTTCATCAACATAAGATCCTAGGCACAAATAAAAGCTTTCATCATCCCTTTCTTCTTTTGGGAAGTGATTTCATCTCCTTCTTCCTTATTTTAATTTACAGATTTTGAGACAGAGGAGTTCACATTTATTGGCCAATGATTTCATTTATTTAATTCTTGTTAACTTTAATTCTTAAGTTTCTCAGGAGAGAAACATGAAAGCACTTGATCAAATTTAGGAATGCCTGCTTAGCAAAGTAGAAACATCATATTTCTGATCTTCATTCTCTCTGTACTCCCTGTGACAGTTCCACCTATATTGGGCTGCAGCTGCAATTTTCTTTGCCAAAACATTGTAATGACTTTCTGAAAACTGGTGAATGATAGTTAAAGTTCATCCAAAGTATTTCACAAACACAGAAAAAATTTCAAGAGAAAACATTCAGATGACATTAGTAATCTATCTGGTAGTCAATACTACTCTTTACCTGTCTAAAATGCTTTTTTTTCGAATCAGTGACATTCTAGCAATGATTGATGCAACCACCAATCCATGCCTACAGATCCCAGATTTTTCAGTATTCTCTGAATGTTTTATTTTTGTATGTGAGAGTTTATACAACTTCCCCCCCCCNACAGTGTACAGAATCACAATTCTCAAACTCAGAAAGAGAACTTCATACATATTTTCAAATGTGTTAAAACATCTATCATTAAGAATTAAACCATTCTACTTTCAAAAGGTTAGGAATTGGTTATTACAGCCAGGCTAGAGTATATACATGGGGCAGACCTCTCTTAGATGAGACCAGAACAGTTTCACTATGCTACAGTTCATTACAGGTAACTAGTAGGCATATTTTCATTGAATGGTTTTAATGTCATACCTGAGCACAGTTGTGCTAGGAGACACAGCTAGTATCTCATATACAGAGGAAAAAAAGAAAGTCCTACACCAGATATAATGAAGCATAACAAAAGACAATTGCATCATTCTGACTGATGCACTTTGTATCTACTTTCTACTATGGACATGGTAAAGCAGACTTGGTGAAATATTCCTCATTGAATTTGCTAGTTAATTTAAGAGTCAGCCTAATCAATCATCCATTGGCTAGTGCCAATAATTCAGAGATGGAGATCATGAGTTGTTTATAGTGTTTATGCAGTTAACCAAGACTAACCTACACAACCAGCCACTTGTGGTTAAAGTGCTAGGAGGTAAGAGGTCACTAGACACTCCCAGTTTTTTAAAGTTCTAGACAGGTGGTAAAGAAAGGAGTGTATAGCAGAGTCACAGCTTTTATAGTCAGGAGATTTCTACTTACAAGCTAGAAGTATAGAGATCTACTGTAATGTGAGAAGAACCACAACCACCACTCGTCCCCCCAAAAAATAACAACTACCAAATCAGCTTTCCACCTCAGCCCCTTAGAACAGCTCTGAAAGACTTTGAAACAATGGTTGAGGTGAAGAACAATTGTGTGCTACCAACAGAAACTCCTTTAACATTAGAAAACAACAACAAAAATTTCATAGATCAGATTCTACATAACCATACAGAGTATGTATGTTCTGTATACCAGTCCTTAAGAACAGAACTGACCAATCTAAGTCACATACATAGTTCACTATGTAAAGACTTAAGGACACAAATTTACTCAGATAATTGTTACTATCAAAGTCTCTAGAAGTATGCAACTGAACTTGAATTCTTTAAAATTGTACTATATTCGATATCAAATTGGAAAGTCATCCATTATTTAATCCAATGCAGCTATTTTGAAAACTATGCCTAGATAACACATCCTATCACACCCAACAACAGCTTGCATATGTTTTTAAAAGCCTTGTGTCAATTATATATGTCAACAACACAGTAACCAGTAATCATGCCTGCCCTTGGCAAACATTCTTTTAAGAACTATAGATGTGCCAAGCACTGCAAGCTGCGTCTTCTTACTCCAACTCCTTTACTTACTCAGCTGCTGGATTTCTTAAAACTTCCAGAGCAGCCAGTGACAATTCCAGTTCCTAGTTTGTGTATATAAGTTATTGGGTTTATTTTAATTTTCAATCATCTTTAAGTTCAAAACAATTTTTCATTAATTCTTAGAACATACTGAGATGACAATGCCATTGAGTTCAACTTCAGGTGTTCTTTCAGATTGTAGATGGACTTTGTGAGACCATTTGATATAAAAGCACAAGGTATTGTGAAAAAAAATAGAAGTGGAGTAGCAAAGTATCTGTATCATCGTAATATATTTACCTAAGTACGTAGTTATGATTAAAGAGACAGCTAAATCACTGTGTAATGACAAGAAAAAAATCTGCCTTTCAGTGCATATAAAGCTACTTAAAGAAGAGTTGCTATTTGCTTGAGAATAAATTTAAGAGCCTAGATTCTTGTTAAGCAAAATGGAGAAGCAAATATGTAAATGAACTGCTATATAATTGATACTTAATGATGTTTTCACAGCACTTAATACTTGTCATTTTTGATCAGACATCTGCTGCTCAGGAGGCTGTGATGAATTTTTTCTTGGGAATCCAATTACTTGTAAAGCTTTCTTTTAAAATGTATTTTGCAGAGTACTACACTGCAAATAATTTTATTTATATGGTTTGTATTTCTAATCAATGGCAAGCATACCTTATTCAGGATTAATTTTTTTATGTGTGTGCTTATTTAGCCCCTTCGAAAATTTGACTCATAAAATCTTGCAACATAATCAGAGAGCCCAGTCATGAAAAGGGATACTGTGTTATTAACTAATTATCTACACTTACTATCTATAATGATACAATAAGTTATATCATTACCTTTTAATATATTTTGACTGAAGCAGCATCACAAGATGAGGTCTTAATGCAATAGCTGCAAGCTCTAATGACATTGAAGAGTCCTCAGCACCCAGCTCTGTGCTGCACTTATTTTGCTTGTTTTTTAATTTAAGGGTATAAAGAGGAAAACCCCTTTTATTAAGGCTGACAGGTGAATTCAATCACTATTTCCTAGTCAAAAAGGCATAGTCTTCAGATCATTAACTGGAGTTGGTTAGACTTGTGACTGTCTTCAGATGAAATCAATCCTTCTCTTAAATACACCTTGCTCCTGTTCATCTGGGAATAAAATTTTGTATGTGGAGAAGAATCAGAGAGGGTCACCAAGAACTGAACATGTGAGATGCTATGTTGACTCACGGGGCCAGGATCTAAGCTTAGACTGATCAAAGTCAAATCCTTCCTTCCTTGCTAAAATGCATTGTCATTAATATGCACTGCCCATTAACTCACATTACTAAGTAAAATATTACTATGCTTATAGCAGAAGATTTGCTAACTTTCAGGTCTCAAAAGAAAAAAAAAAAAAAAATATAATGAATGTCTTACTGAGGATAGTAAGCCTTCAGGAACTCGCTGTAAAACACCACTGAGGATGATCTGTCTCACCCCTCACTTTCCAGCTTAGCTGCTCAGGAGAAACACCACCACAGCAAGCACATCCAGAGCTGCTGGGAATGAGGTAATACTGTACCCAGGAACAAACACAGCAGCTTGTTCTCCATCAGGTTAAAACAAGATAAAAATAATGATTTGGGAAACAAAAACAAATCTTACATGACAGCAATTTATTGTTATTCTAAAAGAGCCTGTATTCACAAATGACTCCAATGATCCCCATAGCATCTGAGCATCACAGAACCACAGATGAACATATTGCTGCCCTCTTGGGTAAGGAAATATAAACTGTTTCATAGGTGGGATATTGAAGCATAGACTTAATTCACTACATGTCTTACCCAATTTTAAACTGGAAACGAGTGGCAAAGCAAAAATTGAATCCAGGTTTCCTAAATCCCAGCTCAGAGCCTTCAACACAAGAACTCCCATCCTCCACAAAACTGGGTGCATTGGTTTATTTCTGGTACTTCCAGGTGGAAGTATTCCAACAAAAAAAAAAAAAAGGAAGTAGAGAAGAGTATGAAAAATGAAACAAATGCAAGTGTAACCAAAGCTTTTTTTCATTTATTTGTTTTTTACAGCCTCAAACTTGGTTTAAATTGAGGACAAGTCTCTATAATTTTTTTCCAAAGCAAATGAATGTCTGCAGAAAAGTCTGCGAGTTGTGATCTGAATTTTATTTTTAAAGCAGTTTAATGACTATATTCAGAAATACAAAACAGAGGAAAGCAACTTTGGAAGTCAGACAATTAGGGTTCAAATTTATGGATGAGCATAGTCTTACAGGAATTTGTTGCCTAAAATATGGGATCTCCTGCCCAGGACACAGGTTTCCCGATCCTTCCCTAAACTGAAACAAGGACTGAGAATGGAAGAAAATAAATCATTTTTCAGACTTGTACTATCATGACTGTGCAAGCGTTGTA
Organism: Pavo muticus; assembly: GCA_016647715.1. Classification (NCBI taxonomy): domain Eukaryota; kingdom Metazoa; phylum Chordata; class Aves; order Galliformes; family Phasianidae; genus Pavo; species Pavo muticus. The sequence continues at coordinate 1,176,793 of JACDJE010000052.1, forward strand.
TTCTTCTGAGCAGATAAAAATTCTGTGGGGCAGAGAAGCTCATCTCTGACAGAGTCATTGAGTTCAGACCTGATCAAGCATAGAAAACATGGTCACAAACATAGCTAACTGACCAAGATGTTCATCAATTAAACAAATAAACAAAAAACCTTGAAGAAAGACTGTGTGTAGTGCTTAGTATCATGGAGCCCTGCATTTCCCTAAAAACAGATTCACCATCCATTGAAAACACAGCCAAAAACTTACACCCTTTGTATAGAAGCTTGTCTGCATCCTATAGTGTAATTGCTTCAGCTTACGGAAGGTGACAAGTTGTCAAGGTAGGTGTTGTTTTTCAGTTTGGCACCAGGCTCCCAACAAGATGAAAACAACCCAACAAGATGAAAACAGCTTGTGGTAAATATAATAGCTGGCTGCCTGAACAATAGCAATTAGGACAACAGCCTAAATCCTGTGGTGTCTCTGGAAGATGTGTGAATGGTATTACTAGTCTGCTGATAAGAAGTTTAAATTAACATGCATGAGCATTCCTAGGAGTCCCAAAGCAGACTCAAAATGAGAAATTGTTCAACTGGTGGTTCTTATTAAAGCAGAACTTTAAAATTTTCATCATTTTATGTGCGCTCTTGAGCATGGCCTCAAGGACACTTAATCAGGACCAAAACAGGCATTTAGGGGGTTGGAGGAAGGTTGGGAAAGAGAGGGAGAAGTAACGGGCAGAAGGAATTCTGTTTAAAAAGTCTCGCCCTAACTGGATAAGGGAATTTATTAATTCTATTGATTCAACTTTTCATGCTCATTAGAAACCATACACCATAGACTGTTAAGAGAGGTGGACCATTCCAGTGTCTCCAGTGGCACACAGAGTACCATCACCTACTTGAACATGTAATATTTTATACTACATATGTATGTTAATCAGTACAGATATGAACATCTAGATTTAAAATAGTAAGGAAAGATCAACCTTCCCTGGACAATAACTGCAAACACCCCCCTTTTCACCCATCAAATCCAAAAAAGCTTTTTGAGTGCACTTTTAGGGTGGTGATATTTCACAAAGCAGAACTACACAAAACTTCCAGTTTTCACAGTGTATATGTGTACATGTGAAGTGCTGTATTACTGATTCGTATCTACAAACTTGACTCAGAGGACTGATTATCCATACTGAGTAACTAAAGCCATTTTCCCTCCACCACCACAGTGAAAACTGAGGCATTCCTCATAAGGCAGCGGCATGCATTTGCTTTCTTCAAAATGTAGTTATTTTCAAAGTAGAGGAATTTTGGTCTAGCATGACAGTTGAGATCGAATCCTGACTTTCATTTTTGCTATATAATCAAATTGGAAGAGGAGAAGAAAGTTTGGCTTTAGTTAAACAAACAAACAAATCCTCACTTTCGAGACGTCTTGTTTTCTGCCTGGTAGCAAGAGTTTGCTCACAACTTAAAGCTCTGACAAAGTTCGAGAATAAAGCCCAGAGCAATATGTCCCACACCTTCTGAAAATTTCCTTAGCTCCGCCAAGTGACTGGTAGGGCCTACACAGCCCCTTCTGTGGGAAATGCAGTGGAAGGAAGGAATTGACAACAAGATGACAACAAAACACCTCTCAGGGTTTCCTTGGCATGACAAGGCAGGTTGGACAGCAGTGGAATAAGAAATGCATTATTTCAGCTCACTGAAGGACCGTCAGAAAAGGATCATAGAATGGTTTGGGTTGGAAAGGACCTCAAGCCTGCTCTAATCATCCCTACAAGTTTGGCCTCAGTACCTCATTCTGTCCCTGGAATGAACAGCTTCACTCTGATCACACCACTGGCTTCCGCAGCAGTTTCTTGACGTGATTTGGAGTAATCTCTTAGTTGTGTTCTGTGGGCTGATGAACATTTAAAACGAGGAAGGAAAATAAAAGAAAGAAGTTGTTTCTACCCATGTTATATTAACACATTATTTCACAAGTAAGAAAAGAGGCATCAAGAGAGCAGACATCCTTTACTGCCAAATATACATATATGTATATTTAACAGATGTTAGTAAGCAGAAAGAGTGTTACATCATGGATCTGAGGGCAGATACGAACATAAAATTCACATTCTCTGTTTTGTACCACTTGTGTCATTAAAACACACACCTGAAGCACGTGGGAAGGGGCAGAAATGGGTATTGGGCTCCACGGAAAACAGACATTTATCAGCCACCATGAAAGCATCCTGTGCTGAGTAAAAAGGCCAATACAAACAAGTCAGATACCACATGGGGTGTGGAAGAGGGTAGTACTGAAACCCAGAGTCAGCACAGAGGAGCTGTTGCTCAGAGGAGAAGTATTGCTACACAGTTTGAATAGGCTTCCTGTGGCTGCCCATGAAGACTAACATCTGGCAAGGCAGCCTGTTGTACTGAAGAGGGAACTCCTTTATCAGGGCTACAGAAAATAGAAACAGCCACAGAGGTGGGAGAGCAGGTTCACAAGCCCTAGCTGAGCTCTTTCTGCTGCTCTTACAGTCTTGGACATGTGTGTCAAAAAAACTTGAAATACCAATCCTGTGGATAGCCTCGTATCATTTCAGATTTTCTCAGGCTGACTAAAACATACAAATTCAAATCTTTAGAGCGTGTTTTTGCAGTGCAAGCAGGCATAGCAGTAGTTTATACCAAATGAATCCCTGTTGGGTTTGGTTTATGGTGTTGTTTTTTTTTTAATTGTACAAGTAATATTTTGGTTTTTCAACATAGTTTACATAGTAAAAACAGGCAAACCATGTCACTTTTTTAAAAAGTGATAAATTTAAAAACAAGAAGTGAAACAGTGCAGATACCTGAAACTACACCAATTCTGCTCGCTTTGCTACACTACCAACAGAAATAGTTCTGTCCTGTTTAGATAGACTTTGTTTTGTTACATGACTGCATATGCAGCGAAGTGATATCAAGTCCTGAGGGTCCACTCCTTTGATGAGTTAAGCACACAAAGGCCCACATTTTGATGCAATCTGATATCATATATTTAAGTCCTAGACAAACTGCAACTGTGAGGAAGTGATAAACAGAACTTCCTGCACAAAGCTGCCTGAGATAACACTTTCCATGGACTGGAAAAAAAGAGACATGATTGCTACAGAACTAAAAGGGAACTGTTCTGCTCTTAATAAATAACCCTTTCTTTTTCACGTGGCTATTGCAAAAGCCAAGGCACAAGTGACTAAGATTCAGCAAGCGGCTGAGCGGTGCTACTCACACATTTCTGAAGTGATTCTTTGAGGAACTACAGCCAATACTTTGCTCTTCAGAGACGTGCTCTCCTGAAAGCTCCCATGCTGCAGCTGGAGCCTTGCAACTCAGAAACCTTCCAGCTAGTAACATTTTTACTTCCATTTTAAAAAGAAATCTCTAAAGGAAGCCAACCACAACACATTTACTCATAAGGAGGAATAAAGTGTACCTGCTTAAAGAATAAGTCTAGGTTGCCTCCACTATAGGAAAAATCCTATAGAAAACATGACTTGTTCCTTCCCACAGAGCTTCCCCTCAATTTTTCACCAACATCAACTCAAAATGCAAGAAATTTAATATATTTATAATTGTTTGGATTTTACTTTGTGAATATTTGAGCAGCTGAATTTTCCTCATAGTAGAGCATGTGGGGGAAATGAGCTTCAACCTGTTCTGGTATAAAGAAAGAGTCTTTGTGAATTTTTGCCTTGGAGCCATTATACTTTTTCTTTCATTCAGTTCTGTGCACATCTTGCTATGTTTTCAGCTTGTACTGTTTTTGAAAAGCACAGGCTGTGTAACCAGACCAGAGAGAAGCAACTGCAGCATATTAAAAAGCAATCAAGCACTACCAATAGCTGAAGAGTTTTACAACTTCTGCTTCTGTTGCAAATTTATGAAGTAATAGGGGAAACACAATGACAGGCTAAATTAATGCAACAGCCCTGTGGTGATATTCCCAGAGGTCTGCCCTGCACTGTGTTCCTTAACACATAAAGAGTCCTAGTATGAACATTGCTTCTGGTCCCATTGGACCTGCGTACTGGGGATCAGACCTAAAGCTGACCACGAAGCATGCACCGAGCTTACGATCTCATCACTGCTGAAGCTGCCATTAGCATGCTTCTGCTGAGCCTGAGCAAACCAAGACAGAGCCGCAAAGAACTCCAAATTATTACATATATCACCAAAACTCTTTTAAAGAGTCTTTCTAAGTGGATCATTGCACCAGTCTGAGTTAGAGCACAACCACGGCAGCAATCTGTATGACAGGCAGGAAAGGAACAGGAGAATCAGAATTGTCTCTGAAGAAACTGTAAGTGGGAACACAACCCAGCGAATGCTGATGACTGTGAAGTCAGAGTAATACACCGCAGAAAATACCAAGCCTTAAACTGAAATCTTTCACACCCTCAATAGATTCACCATAACAGGAGCTAACCATAATTATTTTCCTGGATAGCCTCTTTACCATATACTTGAGAAAAGAACCAAATGTTGTGGCTGACTATGTGCTTCCTATGCTTTAAGAGAGAATAACCGCCATGGTGACAGCAACAGTTTAAATAAAGTAAATTAAGCAAACGAGAAAATAAACGTTTGCCACTTTTGTCCTACTTTCATTCCTTCTACAATATCTTGCAAACACTGAGATAGTTTGTAATTAAAAATTGTTTGCTTTGCCTTTAATCTTCTAACTTTGTTAATTTTACTCTGAGCGTTTGTACATTCCCACCCCTCAGAGTGATTCCTCCAGCAGATGAATTAATGTAATCAGTTGGACAGCAATTTGCTTTTTTCAGGTATGAGATGTTATTGAATTACTGAACTCACTTCATGACCCACGGGCTGCTTGTTCACTTGGGAATTATGGTAGAAAGTTATTGAACAAACATCTTTATCATTATCAGAAAAAGTTTAATTCTCATTACACTGAGTTATCTTGAAAGCGCTATTCAGTACAACATTTGAGTAACCAGTTTATTGTTACTGAGATAGCCTGGCGATAGGCACCTTAGAAAAAAAAAACTAGAATAGGCAGTAGACCAAACCAGAAGCAGCAAATGCCCTCAGTCTCCCCCTCTTTTAACATGAATACAATTGAAAACCTTCACAGTGACAGTAATCTCATAATGGGATTGAGTTCTTTATCGCAGCTATGAATTAATTATTGATTTTTAAATTGCAAAAACAATTCAGCAAAGCAGACACTAGTGACTGCACAGAGGGCTCATCTGATGTGAATCAGTGGACAGAGGAGACTTGTGCGTCAGCAACTAATTCTTAAAACAAATAGAATGTCACTTAAATAGTGTAAAAATAACAAATAAAAAACTATTTGATTTTTAGCATTGCAAATGGGATACTGTGCCAACTTTGCTCTGCATAACAAGTCTCGAGAAGCTTCTCCTGGGAATGTTTACATTGTGTTTCTATCCAGGCCTCATATTTGCTTTGAATTGTGACAACAGTTTGACTGTTTTCATGTTAAAAGCTTCCTGCCTTTGTCATGAAAGGAACTTTTCATCAATATCTGTAGACAACAGTCAAAACAGGAATTGAGGAATACTGCTGCAAACTGTATGAGGACTTATCTGGAAATGCTTGTTCTCCAGTACCACTCCCACATCACCCTCTGACCACAGCTTCAACACATGCTGGGACCCTGAACCATACCAAGAGGGAGGTAAGAGGGCCTTTGGGCCCAAATCCCACTGCTGCTGCCTGGAAGGAGATAGGGTGAGCAGGTGGTGCTGCAGGAGCCTGAAAGCAAAGGACAAAGAGGGACAGGGAGGAGAGAAGAGCATGGAGAGGGACCTGGAGCAGAAGGACAGGAGGGGAAGGATCTCTCATCCCAACCCATTTTGGCCAACATTTGTAGTTATGAAGGGTTATGTTTGGGGTATAGCCTGAGGAATTCAGGATGAACAGTGGGATCTGTCCCACTAACCTCAAGTGCAGATTTCAGAGCCCCTGGGAGTGTGGGAGTAGTGCAAACAATACAAAGCCAGCTATGCTGGCAGTTACAGTAGATATTTATGCATTTAAATCTTTCAAAAATTATCCGTTTTCTGGTATAACAGATGAAGAACATTGGCAAGCACACTCAGATCCTGTTAAGGTATGAAAAGTAACCAGTACAAAACATTTTAAAGAGGTGCGTAATTGGAGTTAGTTAAACATGTGCGTACATCTGTACGCATAGTAAATGTATGTATGTATGTATGTATGTGATGAAATTTTCACATCTGACATTAGTCTGTTTGGGTTTTGATGTTTCTCATTTGACACTGCAGAGCAACTTAGAATTTTCACCACTCCCAAGTCAAATAAATTATTTATGTCAAAGGAATTTGGAATATAATACCTCCTCCCTATGTGAAACTCTACGTAAAGGTAAGACCACGCACGGGACCAAAAGAAAAACTGGTCAGACAGAAGTCTGAGTGTCTTTCCCTGGAAGAATTATTTACCTCTAAAACTTTAGAGCACTGAAGAGAAATCGGAAAGTCTGATTCGCATCTCAGATTATTTTAGTTGAGTAATGAATAGTCTGAACTTCCTTTTTTTTTTCAGTGTAGTCAAATAGTGATTATGCAAAGCGTACAATTCTAAACAGCTAATTAAACAGCAACCCCAAATCTTTACAGCTGAATAAGCTGCTTTAAAAAAAAAAGCCAGAAACAGTGCTGCATGTATAACTTCGTTTAAAAAACAGGATCAGCTACTTCTAGTTGTTCACCTCTCCGCACATTTTACCTGTGCAAATAGCCATCACGTACAGGACTCTGAGCATTTTTCTATTAGAGCATTTTCCATTTGAAGCTTTCAGGGGAGGTACTCTATTTTCTAATGGAAGCCATCAAAAAAGTAAAAAGAGTAACGCAAACAACTGCAATAGATACTGGAGAGCCAAGATGCATCTTCACTCAGGATGAAAGCATAACCGAATTATGTAGTACCAAAGAGACAAGAAAGCCTTACACTTTTCCAAGGGTAATTTTGAAATGGCCTTCAAATCAAGTATGCTTTCTTCCCAGCAGATATGTACAGAAACTTATGTAATATATTAATTCCCATTTAACTAAGATTCACATACTTTGAGACTCACGGCAGTATCTCCCAATAGCTACTAAGTAAAAGACTGCTTTTTGAACACTGTCCTTCAATTAAGCTCGACACCTGGGATTATTTAATTCCAGCAGTTTTAGGAGTGCTACTCAGTGCAACAGAAAAAGCATTCTCCAGAATCAGTGCATTTGTCTGCGGTTTGTAAGCAGTGATCTTGACAGTTCCTACAACTTACTCTGGTACAAACAAAAGCAGTAGCAGGAGTTATTTTAATGCCTATTTGAAAAGTTCTGTGATCTTCTGGACATCCATTAGTCAAGCATCATTTCTTTAAAGCTTGGTGAAAAAGCAACCAAACATTGCGATAAGAGTCACCTTCCAGTAGTTTTTAGTACTCTCTTTTTTTTTTTTTTTTTTTTTGAAACCTGAAGAGAACCTGAAATAAAACAATTCTCATTCAAGCACCACATTAGTCCAGTCACAGAAGGTTGGTTCCTCAACAATGTAATTTAATGCCTTTAGCTGCTCCTTATACACAGTAATGGATGCACTTAACTATGAAAAAACAGCCACTGATACCTAGGAAGTGTTTTAGTAGGAGAAGCACCCATGGTAGCATTTTAATCAGATGGGAACTAGAAAGAGAAACAGTTCCACATTATTGTAGACAGTTGTATTTGAACTTGAACTCTGAACAAAACTATCAGGCACCTGAAGAATAAAGCATTTTGTCTATAAACATACAAGAGTAATATTTGACTCGTACGGAAAAAAACCATAAAAGCTTAGAGATTACTCTTACTTTGTTAGGAAATATTCATTAATATCTTACTTGGATTTGGACACCTTCTTCTTAAACCCATCATAACAATTTCATTTTCAGAAACGTTTTAGCTTTTAATTTTTTGTCCACGTTTGCATATACTTAATGATGCATGTCACCCATTATTTTTAGTGTATATCCCAACAGTAATCAAAATATGAAAGCATAAGGTGGTTTAGAAATAAGAAAGACAGTGTAAAGCTTTTCATGTCTTTTATGACATCAGTGCTACTTTGTGCAATGGGAACAAATATCAGATTTGTACTTTGGCAGCCAACTGACTCAAGTACTTAGTATTTATTGTCCTGTTATCTGGAAGCGGGGTCCTGAACAGCAGAGAAAACTATGTGAGACATTCTTGAGACTCTGTTTAACTAACTTACTTTCCTATGTCTCCAGGGTGTTAAGCAAAGTCTATCACTATCCCAGAAAAGTTATTCAGCTCCTCGGCTTTCACAAACTTATATATCCTCATTATCTGCCATTTCACTTGAGGATTGCAGAAGACCTCACCTGAGCCATAGCAGCTAATGAGTTTATGCAGAGCACAGGGATGAGGTGTCAAGCTTGCTCCTCCCCTGGAAAGCGATCACTCAGGTGTGGATACAAAGATGGCTGTCAGGGCATAATCGGACATAGTTTTTCCACTAGCTCAAGCCACTTCATCAGAAAAAGGCTGACTACGGGATTTCTGCAAATTATTGTGTCCTGAGACAATAATTTTCAGGTAACACATAACTTTCATCACAGGCAAAGTTCAGCGTTAAAGAGCATGGTTAACTGGAGCATCATGAGGTTACACAGGTCACAGGGCTCACTGATGTTACTCACCATTCTCTGGAGAAGCACTGTTGAAACTTAGGCTTCCCAAAAATGTTAGCCAGTGTGCATACATGCTGTGACTGAAAGAGGCGGTCTTGCCATTGTTCAGGTGTATGATCTTACTGCATCTCTGAGAGTGAGCAGCCATGAAACCACATGACCAGTTAGATCAGGAAACTTCAGCTGAAAATTAACTTGAAAAAATAAAGTGGTTAGTTTTCACTAGCATGAGTTATCACGAAGTGTATGGAAACAGTGACTGGGGAGAGAAGGACCAGAAAATCCCTTTTGTCTGCAACATGTCTTACAGCAATGACAGAACCACTGGAAGGGGATTGTAAGCTACCACAAGCTAGTAGGAGCATTTGCAAGAATATAAAACTGGGCTGCTTAGAAATAATATATTGGCCATATGCTTCTACGCTGTTTTGTGATGAAGATTCTAAAAACTCTGTGAAGTTCACAAACAGCTCCTTGGTAGACATCATCACTCCTGCTTTACAGGAATGAATCTAAGGGTGTAACAAAAAGCAAGTTTGTGGAAGACAAAAGGAAACAAAAATCAAAAACACCAATTCTTGATTCCCATCACTATGTTAATTAATATACCAATTGTGACCAACTTGCGGAACATTAAGAAATGCCCCCCTGAGTATTTGCTAGTGAGTTAGGCAAATGAGCAGCTGTGTCACCACACCAGCACTCGCATGGCTGCACTGAACAGCACATCCCTTGCTGGTCATGAGATTTAGAAGGGAGCCACTGGTTACTGTGTTGTCCCTCAGCAAGTCAATAAGAACGTGTATAGCCCCACGTGCCAACTGTTTGGTTATAATTCCTCCCAGCTAAGTGGGAAAAAAATAATACTACCAAACTAATACTATTGGAGAAGGAAAAGAGATTTTAGTTTACTCCACTTCAAAAACAACACATTACATAATGGTAAAATGATCTTTTTCCCTTCTTCAGAGCTTGTATGAAGCCATGCAAAAATACATATTGTAGACTCCGGCATTCCTTTAAGCTTTATATGCAAATGTGGAGCATTGCTTTCTCCACAGAGTAATAGAACACAGATTAACACAATTTAAAATGGTTCCTAACCCTGACATTCCTTTACACCACTTTGGATTTGCACAAATGATGGCACAAGCTGTGGGGCAGTGGATATTCATACCTCACCTGTTTGTGCTGCAGATGCTAGTTGGCTGTTAAGTATTTTTATCTTGTGGTTTTATAGCCTCCTCTACAACAAATGAGCAAGAAGCCTCTGTCCTTGAAACCATGAAGACTGAATAGTTTACACAGGCCTTTGAAAGATAGCAAGATCTGATGAGCACACAGCAGTCCACCAAGTAAAGATTTAGTGTGTACTGACTCATTTTCACCTGTCTTATGTATTAAAAATTTTGTCTATAAAGCGTTCTTTTCTGAGTTAGAGAAGTCATCTTAACTTACATTGTAGTAAATTCTGTTTTCACCTCTCCAAAATTTCTAGTTGCAATGCAAAATACTTAACTTTAAAGAGGCCCAAACTCTCCCTTCAGCAAGCTACAAATGAGCCATGTTTTGTTCCTCCAGACCTTGGATGGTCTCTACTGCTCACTTAAAAAAAAATAAATAAGATTCAGTACAGGAGAGTCTTGGGAAGAACTGAAGGTTCTAAACCCAGAAGCTGCTGTCCAACTCCTTCCCCTCACACTGGGGGCAGATCTGAAGTGATTTAATTTCCCTGGCATTTACTGTTTGCTGTGCATGAGCAGACAGATCTACTCCAGTATGAGCACTTGGGAGCCAGAAGATATCTCAGATATCTGGCCCAGCTAACTATCCAGCCAATTACGTGCAAAGGCTTATTTCTTCTTCCCCTCTCCAGAAGCATTTCTAACCATGAATAAAGGAGCTGTTACATTGAGCCAGGAAGCCGAGAGGTTCTCGGTGAGGAAATGGCAGGACAATAGTGGCAGCTGCTGCCACAGGACAGGCCTGTGGGCTCTGGCGGGGCCTTGCACCAAGGCTTCTGCTCAGCTGCTGCAGAGGAGCTCTCGGTGGCATGCAGCTCTGTGGTCAGTTGTTGTTAAGCCTCAGCAGAAGCCCTGGGAGAGGGAATTGGGTGGCAGTGGTGACAAGGATGGGACAGAAGCTTTATAGAAGAGAAGGGTGTCCTGAGAAGATATCAGTTCAGTCCTTCAGTGCTTCACAGACTCCAAGGGAACATCAGTCTAGAGATTCTAATCAAGGAAGCACCTGGATATCCACTTTTAATGCCTTTCCCAACCAGCTGCTTTGCCAACTGCTTCCTCTCCATTCCTATACCAGGAATTAAACTGATCTCTGACATTTAGACAAAATAAGGTCATGAAAGGGAGCTGAGCAATGTTAATGCCATTTGCCAGGCATGTGCTTCCATTGCATGATAGATTGTTTAGAGGATTTTTCCTAGGCAGGAACAGGAGCTGGAAACTGGGGCTCCAGCAGCTGGTCAAAGGGTTAGCAGCTGCTTTCTCATTAAGCTGCCCACTGCATATATCCCAGCACAGGTCTAACTTAACATGTGCTAAAAAACATCGAGAGGTCATGCCAGAATCTGTATAAGTCACAAAACTTTATAAAATGAAAACATGCTCTAAGAGGAATAGTTTTTTGTCCCCCATGCTTTCCTGAGCTACTCAAAGTGGACAGGTATTTGTTATAGCCTAATTTCAGATGCATTAGCACAAATTCAGAAAAAACATCCCAGAAACAATAGAGGATCTTTATACTGCCACCACCATTGCAGACAGCAGAACGTAACCCTTTGAGGAACATCCTGAGGCCAGACATGGGGAATGCTTAAAAGATCCAACACAATCCAACTGTTTCAGGCAGGAGTGCCTCCTGCACACTATAAACAATATACTAAAGGCAACTTCCTTAAATGTTTGCTGGAAAGCCATTTATGTCATCATTACAGGCATTTCCCCCAGTGTTTTCATCTTTGTTGTTTCAATCTTTGATAGTGCGGGAAGGAAATCAGGCAACTTGTGGATATTGCTGCTACCCTTCATTTCTACTGATAATAGTTGTGGAAACATACACATAAGAATAACTTCCTGAATGAAACAATATTTAGCACGTATAGAAGCTTTTGTTCTCATTGTCTAGAGGATACATAGTTTGCACGCTTATGGTGACTTTTAAATGCCCACAAGGAGCACCACTAGAACAAGTTAATATTCTCTTTGAGAGGAAAAAGAAATAAAGCAGTCAAATCAAGCGCTGGGCTTTTTCTTCCCAAGCAGAAAGGACAAATAGATACACACTAGCTCCATTTTACTTAAGCCAGTTGTGTCATAACAGGAAGCGTTACTCATTCTAAATTTGACGTTGAATTATTTTTCAACAACCAAGATGAGCACTGGGCATAACTTTACCCCTTTTTGTTTCATAATCTTGAATAGATTTTTCAAGACAAGAAGCTGGCATGTCTGCCAGCTGAAACACATTCAGTTGCACAAGTGAAAACACAAGGCTTTGATTTTCCTGCACTCCAAATTAAAGAGATTCTGAGTGATCTGGTTGGACACAAGCATTAAAAGAAAAGAAGATCCTGACGAGTATAGTCATAAAAATAAGTGTTTGCTCTGATTTTGATGTTGTTGTTGTTTTTTGTTTCATTTTAAAGTAAGTTATGTTTCCTTAAGTGACTAGGCTTTATATTCCTATAAGATAACAATAACCTGAGAAATAAAAATGACCACACTACCAAAAATAGCAGACACCTACTAAGGTGGATGACAAAAGAAGAGAGCAAAAATAAACCAAAATGATGGATAAAAACAAGGCAAAACAAACCAGTTCCTTACAACTTCTTACACTTAACTATTTCTTTAATCATAAATGTTAAAAAACAACAAGGACCTCACGGCTGTTCATCTCAGGTCTTCAGAATGGAGGCAAGGAAACAAAGCAGGCCAGAGGAAGTAAATTAAGTAAGAACAACAAGATAACAGGTGTTTCTTATTTTTGTTCATGGTAGGTGAGTAGTAGGCTTGTCATTTCCTGAGACGAAATTCAGACTGCGATTTCTAAGAAATCAGGGGGGTTGTGACTTTATTAAGCTTAGCTTTTTCTTTCTCTGTGCTGGAATATGAAGAAATTACTGGATAATCATACTTCACTTATACTGCCTAGTTAACAGTTTGGAGCTTTAGGGTACATGGTAGTGAGCTTGCACAGCTTGCTGCAGTGTGCTCTCTAATTTTAAACCTGTGCAAAATTGGCAGTACTGGTGTTATGATGTTTCATAATGGGTTAAAGATGACAACATCTTTTCATTTTAGGCCACTGTTTAATGTAGTTATTCAGCTCTTCTGAACTGGGTCTAGTCTGACAATGAATGGAAACAAAGCATACATCTGGTGCAATAAACAATGCAGTATGTGGAGTTGGCGACACCTCTCTGTGGCACCTGGGGGCAGATCTGTGTCTCTGCTCACTTTCCACTGAGTAAACAGATGCCAGGAAGGCGACTCTCTGTGTCAGCCTCACACATGAAAGTTGCTGAGACAGTGAGATCACAGAGACTTTGCTTTGGTGTCATCCTGGAAAAACAGAAGTACTGAATTAAAGGTGTCAGGACTTTCATGTGAGTAAAGAGCCGATCCAGTGAGCTCAGTGGCCTCTGCTGACTGGCACTGATGAGTCCTCAAAAGTTGACTTCATAGCAGCCCAGCAAAGGAAAGATACTGTGCCACTGGTCTCACGGGCTCAGCAGGTTCTCATGAGGATGTCATGATAGCAGAAGTTCTTTCCTTCAACCCACTGCACAGCTATTTTTGCCTTGACAGCAACTCAGGAAATTAAGCTGTGTTAGAGAAGTGGTAGCACCACCTGGTAGACCTGGGGCACAGGAATAATGTAGCCACCTCACCTTGTCAAACACTGCACACAACCTGGCACAGGCAGGAGGAAAGCTCTTCTTACAGCATTTAGAAGCAGAGGTGCCTCCTTTTCCTCCAGGGCTGACCCCCAGAAGACCTCTTCACCACCTGCCAGGCCTTACAGGAAGGAGTGCTTGTTGCCACCTCATCGCTGCCACCACATACAGCAAGGGCAGAGCCTCTGTGCCCCTGGGGACAGCGCGAAGGGCGGAAGGCTGGGCCCAGGGAAGGAAGGAGTGGGTGGACTGCAAGAAGGCACAAATATGTCTGACCCTCCTCCCACCTTCTAGTGGGGCTTACTGGGGAAATTGGTTTGTTTGCCCACCGTTTACTCTTCCTGAAGCAGAAGGAGAAATTAAAGCCTGTAGCTGAAATACTCACCAGACCCAGCCAAAGATTACTGTGCCTTAAGGGCAATGGTGGGTGGATACTGACAACAAGGAGCAGAGACGTGGCAACTGCAGTTCTTAAAACACGTTGTGTCCTCAGCTTTGGGACATCTTGGCAGAACATAAGCTGTCAGGATTAGAACTGTTTTTTCTTTTGTTTTGTAAGGGAAAGGGATCACTATACCTGTGACATAAAAAGTATTGCTTCCAATCTCCTAAGCAGCTGACTTTCCGTGTACTTTCTCTACCAAAAGTCAGTCACTAAAGCTGAATGTTCATCTTACTCACACTATTGCAGGCATTGGCTTCCATGGAAGCAACCATACAAAAAGGAAGGATAAGCAGGATAAGCTGTGCTTTTTCCATGCCACTGGACTGACTGTCCTTATAGTTCTGGAGAAAGGACAAAGTTCAGACCTGATCTGAAGGTCTGCAATTCATTTCATTTATGTAACCATAAAGCATACTTCCTAAATACACACCCATTTCTTATTTCTAACAGACTTGCCACACTGGGGCTGTCACACAGCTAATTCACTAATTAGCCAGCATTTTTTCAATTAATCCAGTAGTAAATCCTTCATCTTCCAGAGCAGGCCAGTGACTGAGCACTGGACAACAGATTAGCACTTCTTGCTCATATTTCAGTCAGCTTTTCATTACCGTTTTACCAATTCTGATAAAACTAGTCAAGCTTTCTGCAAGCAGAGTTTGACAAAGCAAAAGATGCTACAGGAGAAATGGAAACACCCAGGTTCTTTTTTCCCCTCTTCAGGCTTTCACGGCTCTCCCTACAGTGCTGCAGCTCCTGCAGTAGGTAGAGCAATGAGCTGCTCATTCCCACAACCTCACCTGTGCTACAGCACACACCCGGAGAGGGTTTCTGAGCTATACAATCCTATGGAACCAGCTTATCTCATCAGCAGAGGCCACATTTTGTGGAAAATGCTGTCTAGTCTTTTGCTACCTCTTTGCAAAACAAACAAACAAACAAAAACAAGTATGTAAGTATGGAGAAAAAATGGCAAACGGGAAGAAATGGAGGTCTAGCCATAGTTTTGACTCCAGCTTCAGCTCCCTTGGCAATGGAGCAGCAGTTAGATAACTTTTGGCCACCTAGTCAATTTAAGTTATTTTTGTACCATCAAAACCCAATTTATTGTCTGGAACTTATCTACTATAATACAGCCAAATGAACTTTAATGATCAATCTATTATAAAATGACGAAAAACAAAGGTTTTAAGGAAATGACAACTGACCCCTCTCCATAGCAGCACAGTGCTACAAGAGATGGCTGTAATGACACAAATGGGTGGTTTATCAGCCTTCTGCCAGGGACTGACAAAATCATGTCAAATGAGGCATTAAAGCCCTGCTTTTGGAAACTGTGATAAATACCAGCTAATCTACTGACATAATATATAATGAGTCAAATATTTAGTTTTGCATTAAATCTAAATCCAACATTAGAGCATTTCCTCTTGATTAAAAAGGATAAAATGTAGATGTTATTTTATGCTCCAGTTCCCATGTCTAATTAATGATCTGCATTTGGAGCCATTTCTGACATTACAAATGTATCAGCAAACATGCCAAGGAAAGGGGGGAGGCACAAGGGAAACAAGTGCAAAATCTATATGCTTAATTCATATTTCTCCATTTGCAGTAGCTAACATGTTATTGCAGAGACTATTTGCAGACACTTGCCCTGCCAGTGAACAGCTAACTTCCCTGATTGCTTGTATAAACAGTCTTCTAGATGTGGAGACAGATGTTGTAGGAGAGCACATCACTAATTTAATTTTAGTATCATTGGGAATTAAACACGGGACATTAATAGATTCACAGTAAACGTTGACAAGGCAATATAAGCACTGTACAACTGTACTATTAAGAGCCTTAGTATTTATAAGAGATCATATTAAAAGGTTTGCAAGAAAGATTATTATCTTGGGAATAAGATGTACCTAATTAGAGAAAAGACTGCTGCCAAGATAACATAAAACACTTCACTGTTTTTACATCATGTATTACTGACCTTAATGGGCACAAGGAAATTATTTGAAATTTGTGTATATCTATAGGGTACTTTATTATCTATTCATATCTAGAAATAGAAGGTGGCATATCCTCAAGAATCACTGAAATATCTCCATTCCTTATGCATTATATTCACAGCATTACATGTGAACCAATTCTTGTGAAGCAGCAGTTTGTTAATGTGTTTTATCATCAAATACTATTACTGTCACACTCTTGTTGCAGTTTGAGAAACTCTTCATCATAATTACTCCCTTTCTAGAGAACATTTTAGAGAGCTTAAGGGCAAGGAGGTTGTGGTGAAGTGGGGGTAAGATAACAGCAATAGGATGAGAGATAATATCCTTCAGTTGCACCAGGGAAGGTTCAGATTGGATATTAGGAAACATCTCTTCTCAGAAAGAGGGTGGCAACTGGAACACACTGCCCAGGAAGGTTGTGGGGTTACAGTCCCTGGAGGTGTTCAAGAAAAGGGTAGGTGTAGCACTGATAGACATGGTGAATGGGCATGGTGAGGGGAGTCTGATGGTTGGACTTGGTGATCTTAGCGGTCTTTTCTAACCTTAATGCTTCTATTCTATTCTATGAAATCCAAGGCAGCGTGAGTTCAAATGAAATGAAACGAAATGGAACAAAACAAAGTAAGCAGCCCACCTACCACCTTTGTTTTGGGTAATGTGTTGATTTATTGAGTCAAGAAAAAGTCTCCATAGGCTGACACCTCCAGCTAACTCTGCCACAAAAGTCAATGGTAGATACATCCCAGGGCATCCGGTATATCTCAGAGTACTGGAGAATCAGATCCTCGTGCTATAAAATAACAGGAGAAAGAGATAAAACACAAAACTTAAGAGAGCTTAAAAACATGGACTTCAGAATTAGATATTTTTTATATTCAAGAAAATAACACCCCGACTCTGCACCTTCTCCCCCTACCAAACTTCTCTACAAAGGATTCTTTTAAATGCACAGCCATGTATCAATACATATCTACCAGGTTCAGGCTAGGAGATATTTCAGAAGCTGTATGAACTCCACTGCCCATGAACACCTTGCTCATGGGCAGCAGAGGCAGCCCCTGCCACTCATGGGTCCCTTGGGGAGGGCGGCTGCGCACACAAATGATATTCAGATACAACCCACTCTTTTGGTGAGTAGTTGCTTTTATTCTGTTTCCTCTGTATTTTATCTCAAAACCACAAAGACTTTAAGCAGAATCATAGTTTAGAAAAGCTCTGCATATGCTTGGCCCTGGGCACTTTCCTGAGCCAGCTGTTCACAGAGCTTCCCTGTGCAGGGCTTCCCATCACACAGCTCTGCTCACAGAGCACTCCCAGGCACAGCTTTCCACCAGAAAAGCCAGAGATCAACCCAATGTTGGTAGTTGCTATCACCAAAAATACCTTGGAATCAGTATTAGAAATGGTTTTACTGCTCCTGTAAACAAATCATAACCAAATTTGCCATCATTCCAAAAAGTGCAATGGTAAAACAAGTTGCTCTGGCTCTACCTCTTCTGAGAATGGATTTATGATACTCGTGCCTGAGAGCTTTCAGTGCCTCTTTGGACCATCAGGTTGGTCACAACAGCATTGATGTAACAAACTTGTCTGGCTTGACAGTGTGAGTGAGCTACGGAGCTGCCCTACACAGCTCCAGCTGCTCCTGGCCAGGTCTGCAGTCCTTGCAGTGCACTGGAAGGCTGAGACACTGCTGTCCCTACACCACGACAGAGAAATAGCCAATCTGAAAACAAATTAAAAACAACCAAACAGAAAAGCATACCCCAAATAATTTTGTAGTCCAAAAAATCTATATCAACTCTATGTTACACACTGTTGCACAAGGAGTCTGGAAGTTGGTACACAAATCCTTACGTGCAGCTCCCAAACTAACAGTGCCTGGCATAGGACAAGCAGTCTTTGCTGCACAGAGGTCTCCAGATCACCTCTACCTGGAGTTGTTACACTGGTACCTGTAACACCTTCACAGCACAGGGCTTTTTCCTACCACAGGGATGGCAAATAAGGTCTTAGTTTACATTTATCCCTATAACAGTCTGTTTTCTGCCTAGTATCAAATTTCTGATATGTATATTTAAACAGTATTAATGTCAAGAAATAGAGGTTTTTCTTCCATCTTCCACTGTGTTGATAAGCTTTGGATATTTAGAAGTTTACAGTTCATTTAAGCAAGCACAAAAGCACATTTCAGATCCTTCCCTGTCTTCACCTGGTAGATGTTAGTCATTCGAGATCTCTCACATGGAGAAAGCTTGTTCAGATGCTAAAAATATCACATGTTTACACTTGTAAATCACCATTAGCAAATGATTTTCCTAATGCTTCAGACAATATAATAGCAAAGTGCAGCTGCTTCAGCCAGAATGGTATTTTAGTGATTCTTAAGGACTTAATGAGATCGGGTAATTGACTAGTGAAGCTAAAAATTTTACCTTCAATTAAACAATCAACAGCTCCGTACATTAACATAATCATCTTCTCCCCTCCACCTCCCTGTTATCAAATCAATATGTGGGCAGCAGTTGTCTAAGAAACCACTTCCTCTGTGCTTCTATACCAATGTTCAGGACCCATTTTAAAGCGTTTATTCAATTAGTTTGGTGTAATTTGCAAATAATGGAAAGTATGTAGTAATGCAGATTCCGTAAGCAACTAAGGAAGAATAAGGTCTTAATTCATTTGTTGTTTAACTACATTATTTATCCTACATTTGTTCTGGTGCTACCAACAAATAACTTAATCCTCTACATTTTAAAGTATCAGGATTTATGCTTGAGTTGCCAGTGCCAGATGTATTGATTATACAGAGAGAGAAAATAAGATTGTACAGGTTGTGTTAGTGAATCATGGGATTGACAGTTCAGGAGAAAACCATAAACAAAAGTATTACATAAAAAAATTCTGCATGAGAATATAAAATAATTTCATCAAGAAACCACTTCCGAGGGCCATGTTACAATAAAGAAATCTCATTTTGGAGAACTTGGATTGTGAATTACTATAAACTGCTGTTCCCAACCACAACTGTGAGTGCAAAATACTTGTTTCTTAAAGCACAGGGAACTTCTGCTGTCTTGCAAAAGATTCTGCAACTGAACACACTTGGACTGCCACGCATCACACTTGGAGGAGGGCTGGTGCCATTTTTGACCAAGATTTTCAGAAGTGCCTAGTGGTGTGATCTGAGTCCATCTCTGAGTTCCCAAGCAGAGCTGTGGACATGGGAAATAGTTTTCAAGAGCCCTGGGAGATGTAGCCTGCCCAAGCACCGCCAGCTCTGCTGCTCTGTTGGATTATTTCAGGCTGTTTTCCAGGGGTTGGGATGCTTCTAACGGTGTGTGTGGGGTGGGTGTTACAGCATCAGGGAGATCACATTGTACCAAGCACTGTGTTGGTGACGAAGAAATGCTGGGTCAGCACCCAGGGCCAGAGCCAGAGTCAGGCCTAACGCTGTGGGACAGACCTCATCTGCCTCTTGGGCAGAGCTTTTGTTCCCAGCCCAGCACTGCTCCTCCCCACATCTGACTGGCATCGACATGTACACAGCCAACATGAATTCAATATCAAATTTGACAAGAAGCCCAGGACTGACCAACCGTACTACCAAAATTGGAAACATTTCTTCAATGTGTCAGCAAAGCTGCCTGGGCACCATGTTCCCAGATACCCACTGGACAAAACAAACCAAGTTAGTACAAACCTCTTCTTCAAAGACCATTATATAATAGACTCATAGAATAATTAATGTTGGAAAGACCACTAAGTTCACCTAGTCCAACCACCAACTCATGCCTGTGACGGCTCTAGACCATGTCAGTAAGTGCCCCATCTACCCTTTTCTTGAACGCCTCCTGAGATGGTGACTCCACCACCTCCCTGGGCAGCCTGTGCCAGTGCGTCACCACTCTTTCTGAGAAGAAACATTTCCTAATATCCAACCAGAACCTCTCCTGGTGCAGTGTAATGCCATTACTTCCTGTCCCGTCTCTGTTACCTGGGAGAAGAGGTGGACCCCCAACTCACTACAACCTACTTTCAGGGAGCTGTAGAGAGTGATAAGGCCTCCCTTCAGCTTCCTCTTCTCCAGCCTAAACAATCTCAGGGTGTCAGAAGTGGGATCCTGGGATTGTTTAGTACTATATTGTACTAACCTGGGCTACGTTTGTTCCAAATGGGTGTAGAATAGGCTCCCTGACAGAACTGAAGAGTTTTGGTGACAGGACCAAGAGGGTGGGTCCCTACAGAGGCACCTCTGTAACTACCCAGCTTTGTGTGTAATGTGTTCTGCTGCACCACAGGTGTGGGCAGGGTCAGTTGCTCTGACCAACCCCATGTGCAGATGAGTAGTTCTTCGGGCTGGGTAGGAGGGTTCTTTCTCATGCAGAAAGGGAAGTGGAAGAAGTGATGTACGTAAAAGTTACCTCTTCCCCTTTTAACCTGTGATCTTTATCCTGGTATCTGCAGTAAGTCATTGAGATAAGCTGCATGGTAGTGAGCAGTCCTGACTCATTGTACAAGTGCCATAACCTCGTGTGGGTGTACTCCAGGACAAGCACCCTCTTTCAGTATGTCTAGACTAGAATAGAAGTTGTGTTTTTAAAGACATAAACTAAGGTGGCTTGACTACCACATCGCGAAACCTTGCATAGATAGGACAAATCAAATGCTAAAAGATGTTAAAAAGTGTTTTCTATATCATTCTAAAAGCACAACTTCTATACTTGTCTAGACAATGCCAGAATGCTTTCTAGAATGACACACTGAGACCATGGGAAGCCTCACTGCTGCAGCCAAGGAGCATGAAGCACAGGCAGCTATCAATAAGGAATTTCTCCATGTAGATTTTCAAAGCAGTGACAACAATTGACAAGTGGGGGAACACTCTGAAGCCTCATCTAGGTGATAGGAGAGAAAGATTTTTTTTCAGAACATTCAGTTTAGTAAGAACCTCTTTTTTCAAAAGCAAAACTTACAAAAAGTCCACTAAGATAGTGCCCTGCTCAGCTATAGTAGGCCTGGAGTCTCAGCAGGCAGTAACAGCCTGCTAATACAACGTTATGGATATTGAAGTCTATGTGCTGTCTGATGAGATTCTTAGTCCTCAAATAAGCTTGATTGAATTACTTCTGGAAATGGTCCTTTCCCTAAGGCTGATAAGATTCCAGCTCATCTTCCGTGCCCATTCAATCTTTGCCCCAGTGCATTTGCCAAAGCTGTACCAACAAAAGCAAAGTTTAATGTCTCTTTACCATCAGTACTTCCAGCTGGGTGTGAACATCCATTCATTTCTTACAGGCCACCGGACATCCATTGGCTTTGCCTCTGCATTCATTTTTGGTAAAAATTTACTCAGAAAAAGCCTTCAACCTAATCTACTCCTTCAAACGTTTATTTTAAAGTGTGCGGCCAACATGCGTATACACATTCGCAATAATCTCCTACCAAGTCAACAGATAAGCTCTTAGTCATTAATGTCAATCCTTGTTCTGTTGTGTTTCTACAAAGCTGAATGGAGAGCGAACAAATTAGAGGAACAGTTTCCAGAATTGTCCTGGCATCTTTGACATCTTAAACAACAGCTCGGGAAAATGAATAAATAAATAAACAAATAGATAAGGCAAAGGAGCAAGGGGGGAAGTCTTACCACAACTGAAGAAGCACGAGCCCAGCCTCACTGACTGCTTAATGTCAGGAACTTTTTATACAGAAAAAAATATGTGTATATTAGTTCTATTCATGATTAAGGCTTTATGGCGTGGTTGTGTATTGGTCAGGTAGGAAAAAAACACATCTTGATTAGCCCCATTAGAAATAATGTCTTTATAATGTGGATTGGTACCCGATGACTGGGGGAAAAACAAATGTTATCAAAGCAAATGAAAGTGTCCACGGAACAGTAACTCGTGTATAACTCCAACATGACAGTCCCAGCTTGGCTTGCTTGTTCCCAGTGGTCGTTTGCCAATAGCTTTGGAACAATGGAGCCGTAGAATGGAGCCGCTTAAGCTACCATGAGGAATCTTTTTCAATTTTGTCAAGTTCTTTCGTCCTTCGGGTGCACTACCTGAAATATTTCAGAAACACAGATTGATTTCCTGATGTAAATAAAGACCTGGAGCCAACAAACCCGTGAGTTGGGATAAGGCTGAGGCTCTGCAGTCAGCGCAGGCTCTGCAGTAAGCACTCACTGTCACCGGCAGTCCTGGACCAAAGCTTTCTGTCTTGTGGAGCTCAAATGCCATTAAACATCAGTGGAAGTGGAGCTGAATGAGCTCAACATGCTCTGACTGGCTGTTGGATCTTATTTCAGGTTTTCAGCTCTATTTTGAAATATTCTCTTGTGCTAAAACAAGGTCTTCAAAATCTAACCTTTATATATATATATTTACAAATATATTTTGAATGTATTTTTCCATATATATAAACATATATATACTTGTATATGAAAGACAGTAATTCTGCACACAGATTTTTGTCCTCAGAGAAGAAATCCAACTGATTTCATGGGGGCCCATTGTAACGTATTGATGCACACCAAACTCAGCAGCAAATCCTCCATCATTCTGCTGTGAAGAGAGGCAGCTCCTTTTTTGAGAGTAGCAATTAGGGCCCCTCGGTTATTATTTCCTATTATTGTCCAATAAAGGGCTCGGGCCATTTCAGTATAAGGGATTAAAGCATCCAGGATTGCAAACACGATGCAGCCACTTTCCTCCTTCCCTTGCACGCCGTGGGAGTACTCAAGGCTCTTCGGGGGACCACGACCAGGTGCCCCACGCATGTCCCGGCTCCGCGGGCGGCACCGGGGCTTTGGGGTCGGGCACCGGAGCTTTGGGGCCGGGTCTCACCCGCAGCTCCCGCAGCCCCAAAGCCCGTGAGTTCCCGCGTGTGCCCGTCCCGGGCGGCCGAGGCCCCGCACCTGGGAGCAGCTGTTTAAGGAGTCAAAGTACATCGGCTGCCGGGTCGATAGCCTATTAGGCTAGAAAGAGTTCTGCATATCAAAGGCCGACGAACCCAATGACTAAAAATATAAGTACCTGACCCGGAGGATTAATCACACACTGTCAAGCTGAAATCGGTGCAATACTTCCAATCATTAACGTTTTGCTTACAAAAATGTGCTTTTCTGTTTGTTTTCCTGCTAAATGATAACCATTTTCAAGTTGAATCTGCTGATAAAAGAGTCGAAAACAAGATGGGAGTTGTGCTGGAAAGGTCATACGTGCTAGTTCGGTATGAATTAGCCAACGGGCAAACAAATAGCAAAAAGGCACGGAAGGGGCTCGAAGCTTTTGCCGCACTGTGTAAAGTGCCTCGGCCGCTGTTCTCCCGCCGAGGGCGCGAGCGCCGGGCCGCGGGCAGCCCCACGCGGGGCCGGGATGTTGGGAGTGGGCTCCCGCGTCACTCGCGGCTCAGCCCCGCCGCTGTGCGCTGCCCACCCGCAGTGTGAGCCCCGCGGGGACCTGGGGCGATGGCACAGCCCGGCCAGGGACGGCCCCGCCGCCACCTGCCCGATACTCCTGAAATCCACAGCCCCGCTGGGCGCCGGGTGCGGTGCGAACCTTTTGGGGCGGGGGATCCCGCATCGCCCCGCTTGGAAATGGGGCTCCCGCAGCCCGCCGCGGCTCTGTCCCACGCGTGTTCCCGTCCCCGAGGGATGGCACGGCCGGTGCTGCCCGATCCCGGAGAAGGAAGGAGAACGGCCGAGCTGCCCTGCTGGCACCGCTCCGTGCCCGGTGGGACTCTAGCAGAGACCCGGCCCGAGGGGAATGGGGCTGTGGGAACGCTTTTCCCTGCCCACGGCAACGCTCCCACCCGTGTCACGGCGGGGAACGTTTGCCGGAGCCGAATAGCAGCAGCGGCGCCTCCCGCTTCGTGCGGTGTTTGCTCCGCTGTTAACCAGCTCGGCTGCTTTAGGGAGGCACGAATCCGCTCTGACGCGACGCACCGGCTCCTCGAGCCGGGGGGGGACCCCGCGAGGACTCCCCCTCCCCCCTTTCCCCACCGCGTTTCGGAGAAAGGCCGACGGATCACCGCTGTTGATTCAGGCGGGTCAGAGGGTGCCCGGCTCCGGTCGATGCCCCGCGGACCCGCTCCTCCTCCCGCCCTCTCTCTCCGCGTTGCCCCGGACTCGCACGAAGCCGACACGCGGTAGAGAGCCCAGGCGATACAGCGGGACACGAGGCCGCGGGTGACGGCGCCTAGAGGGAAAAGCTCGGCTGTGGGTACCTTGGGGCTGCGCCAGGAACCGGGCAGCTGTGGTGCAGAATTTCGTTTTATTTCAAACAAATCCATCAAAAATTAAATACCAGTTTTTGCTTCTTCTTCTTCTTCTTCTTCTTTTTTTTTTTTTTTTAAACATTGAACCAATATGTACAAAATATGAACAACATGAGGTATAAAACCGCAAAGACTTTTAAGGCAAACTGCTATATACAGAAGCAGAGAGGGACACGCTGGGCACGGCTACCCGCTGCCACGCTGCGCCCCGCAGTGCCCTGTCAGCTCCCTCATTTCCTTCTGAAATGGGAAATCTGGGGGACAGCACGACAGATTTGTCAAGGAGAAAAATAAACTGGGTTGGTTTGATGTTTTGCTTTTGGGTGGTTTTTTTTCTTGCCCTGCAAATGGAACCACACAGACTGTGGGGCAAAGTCCTCCAAAATGCGATGAGGGACATTTCATTCCATCAAGAGCAAAACTGAACGTGCCCACAGCCTCTGCCTGGTGAGGGGGGATCCCGCCGGGGGGTGTGGCGGCAGGTCCTGAGTGGGGTAAGGCACTGTCGGGATGCTCCGATCCCTCTATATGGCACAGAATACATTTCTCTGCCTGCGAAGGGCACTTAAATTAATCCATTTAAAGCACATTCGTTTGCACACACAAAGGCACGGTCCTGCCCTCTATACTCCCCCACCACATGAGCTGGGGAGGGGTGGTTTCCAGCAGCCAGAGATGGGCACAGCGCAGTGTCCCGGTCAGAGCACCAATCAATGTACACATAGATCTTACACAGTAAATATAAACCACCAATCAGTCCCTATAACCAAACCACAGATCTGCCAAAAAACGGACCGTTTGCAGAACATGTATCTTTTCTTTCTCAGATTATTACAAAACGAGTCCGTTTGTGCTTCCTTGTCTTTCAGCAGAATGGTGAAAGTCCTCTCCCGTCATAAAATCCTCCTTCCCGCAGTCCCGGGACAGTGCAAGCCGAGCTCGGCTCCGCGCCCGCGGGCCGTCAGCGTGTGGCACTGTAGAAGCCTTTGTCGCCCTCGATGTCCACCTCCTG
Source organism: Pavo muticus (assembly GCA_016647715.1). Taxonomy (NCBI): domain Eukaryota; kingdom Metazoa; phylum Chordata; class Aves; order Galliformes; family Phasianidae; genus Pavo; species Pavo muticus. The sequence continues at coordinate 1,202,172 of JACDJE010000052.1, forward strand.
GTCGGAGTCGTCGGAGACGTCGGACTCGGGGTCCTCCTGCGAGGCGGCCGAGGGGCTGTCCTGCGGCTCGGCCTCGCCCCCCCCAGCGGGGCTGGGGCTGCCCTCCGGCCGCGGGTCGCCGTGATCGCCGGTGCCTTCCGCCTCCTCCTTTTTGGTAGCCTGGGGGTTCTCCTGCGGGGACAGAAAGCCGCTGGGTACGGAGCTACAGGGAACCACCGCGGGGTTCCGTGTGGGAAGGGCTGAGTCCCGCGGGCTGAGCCCAGCGCTGGGCTCAGGGCCGACTCCGCTCTTTAGCAAAGCGAATGTTTGGTGCGAGGCTCCAAACATGGCCCAGACCCGTCTTCAATTAATTGGCAATCCCCGTGGCAAAAGGAGGAAGACCGAATTCATCAGTGGCTCAAAAGCAAATGGGAAGAAAAATATAATTAAGCTCTAAGGCCGAACCTCAACACGAAAACACGCACTATTAAAAAATAAATCAAATCAAACCGAAGCCCATTGCCGAGGGCAAGAGCCTGTGTACCACAGTGGGGGAAGCAGGTGGGGATGCGTGTCACTGCCGTACGGTGTGTGGGGACGTGTGTGGGGTCACAGCACGGAGGGAGCAGCTGTGGGGCCGGGAGCTGCGGGCACTGCCGAGGGCCTCTGCCACGGATCGGCGTCGAGTGAAGGAGAGAGGGGATCTGAGCCGAGGTGCGGTAAACGCGAGGCAAAGCCGCAGAACAAATAGCCTGCGTGCCCGAACCAGGCCACGACTGGGATTTTCTTCCCAAACGTTTGAGCTGAGGGCCCCGACCCGACTGAGCTGGGCCATAAAAACAGAGCTCTGCCCTTCAGCACAGTCCGTAGGGGCGGGGGAACGGAGCAGCGCCCCGCATCGGGTCCGCCCGTAAAGCGCCGCGGCTCACCTCGCGCTGCCACCGACGGGGGGTTGGGGTAGGGGGGGTCTCTGAAAGCGCCGTGGCCGTCCCCCTCCGACCCCACCGCCGGAGCGGTTCACCATCGCTCGCTTATCTCCCCAGCGCTAATTGGCTAAACAACATATGGGTTTACAAAACAATTAGCGCCGAGTTGCAACGGGCGCGGTGTGAGGGCCGCCCGGCATTGACCCGGAGCCGCATTAGGAGCTTTTAGCATTAGTGCTGCCCGAGCGAGCCCCGTCGGGCCGCGGCGCGGTGTTTGCCGTTTTAATCAAGGTGAAGAGGTTAAACAGCGCCGGATGAGTGCTGCACACATCCCGCACCGGGCGCCGCGCCGAGATAACGCCATTAAACCCGTATTGCTATAGAAACGGAACCATCCCGTACCTGCTTCAGGCGCCTCCATTTGGCTCTGCGGTTCTGGAACCACGTTTTGACCTACGGCGAGAGAGAAAGGCACAGGGTAGCGCGGGTCGCGCCGCAGAGACCCCCCCCCCGGCCGCGGAGAGCGGGGCAGGGCCTCACCTGGCGCTCGCTGAGCTGCAGCAGCTTGGCCAGGCGCTTCCTCTCGGGCGGGGAGAGGTATTTCTGCGTCTCGAACTTCTTCTCCAGCTCGATGGTCTGCTCGTTGGAGAAGCGCACCTGCCCACCCTTTCTCTTATGCAGCGGCCGCTGGATAAAGGGGCTCCACAGCAGCGGCTTTCCTTCGGGGAGAAAGGGGCAGCGCCGTCACCGCCAGTCCCGGCCCCCCGTGGCCCCCAGCCCCGCTCCCGGCCCCAACTTTCTCTCCTCCGCTTTCTCAGCCCCGCGGAGCAGAGAGCGCTCAGAGCCGCTCCACGGGCTCTGGCAGCGTTTCCGTCAATGTGTTTCCTGTTGGTCTATCGCGCAAAGAAAATACAGAGTAGAAGAAAAAAAAAAAAAAGAAAAAGAAAAAGAAAAAAAAAGCCCTTCGCTTCCTTCTGCTCTTTCGCTGCCGCGTGTCCCCTCCGCAGCATCTCCCACCGGGACGGCGGGCCCGCACGTCCCAACCCCGCGCCGCGCTCCGGCCCAGTGCCCGCGGGACGCCTCCGGGGGTCGGTCCCGGCCCGGGGTCGTTGGTCGTGGCCGAGGCACCACTGCTGTCCCCCCGTCCGCCGCCCGCAGCCTTTGAAATTCGCTGCATTGTTTTTCAAGATTTTTGCTTGCGTCAGGCTTTAGTAATTCTAGTGCAAAACAGCCTCAAAAAATAGGAAGCAACTGGTTATTTTAGCTGTCATAAAGGCACATCCCACACAGAGGAAATGAACAATATCAGAAAAACGGATCCCGGCTATCAGAAGCCGAGTGTTTCCTGAATTTGTCTGTATTGAGGATGTCGATAAAGTAATCAGCGCCGTGCACGACTCCCGGGGAAGAGCCTGCTCCGGGCGGCCAGGAAAACACTTAACAGCTTCTGAAACCAGATTTACTCCTATCGAGAGCTCAAGGTTTCCTGTATGAACGGAAAGGGTCAGGCTCCTTCGCTGCTGCGGTGCGGTGACTCAGGGCGCGTTTTGCAATCACTGAGGGCAGCGCGGGCCCCGCACCGGGACAGAACGGCACCCCCCGACCCCCACCCGCGAGCCGCGGGGCCGGGAGCGGGGCCGGTGCGGGCGGCACTGGGACCCGTCGGCAGGAAAAGGCCGCGATCTGCCGCGCGATCTCTCGGCACAATTAAAACTCCCCACCGAAACCACACGCGACTTTACTAAGGACACTCTGAGAGGCGCTCGGTTGAAGGAAAACAAATCTGAGTCACCGCGGCCGCGCACTGCGGTCTCGCTCCCAACGCGGAGCTGCCCTGAATTTACTGTAAAG
>JACDJE010000052.1:1205458-1249090 GCA_016647715.1 Pavo muticus
CCGGCCGCCCCTCGGAGAGCGGCCCCGAGCGCGGCCGCCGGCTGCTGCCACCGCCGCCGCGGGTTTCTCCGGGCTCGGGTTCCCCTCCGATAGGTTTCTATCGGCGCGGGGCGGAGCCCGCGTGGTCTCTGTCCCCTTCCTGCCGCGGCTCCGTCTAGCCAATGAGCCCGGCCAGGGAAGGGGGAAACCACCCCCGCCGGCGAAAGCTCCCCCCCGCCTCCCCCGAGCGGACTCCCCGCGGCGCCAATCAACGCGAGCCGGGCCCCGACGGCACCGAGCGGGCACCCGGGGGGGGCGGGCGGCGAGGCGCGTTCCTCCGGCACCGGGCCCGGATTTCGGGCGTCCCGCGGGGCGATCCCCCCCACCCGGCCCCGCAGCCTGGCCTGGTTCTGGGTGACAGAGGAGGCGGACGGGGGGGCGCGGGCCCGCGGACTCGGTACCCCTCGGGCACCCACTGCCGCTGAGCGAGAGGTAGCGGCGGCGGAGCCTCCGACAGGGTGGACGAGGCGCTAGGAGCGGCTCCCGGCGCTCCGGAGGTAGGAAGGCAGTGCGAGGCGGCCGCTCGCCCTCCTTCGGCAGCGCCAAATCCCGCAGAGCCGTCCCCGCCGGCCCGGGTAGCGCCCCGACGTGGGAGCGGGACGGCAGCAGGTGTCCTCCTCCCTCCGCGTGGTGACAGAGAGCGCAGAGAGCTGCTAAGGAACAGCAGGTGCTGCTTTTACATTTATATATATACTTTTTTCCCCCCCCAAAACCCACGAAGTTCTTAATAAGTAAGAGACTGGGAGCGAGACGAAAGGGTGTTGTGGAAATGGAAATATATATATATTTAATAATATCAGGAGGTTGGATTTTTTTCTTTATGTTGTTAACAAATGCCAAAACTCACCTTTAAAGCGCGGTCTGGTGTCTTGTAAATATCAGGTACACGTCAAGCGGGCTGACAGTTCTGATTATTTTTTCTCTCCGCTCCCGGTCTCCGAGGCATTGCTCCATCCAGGGGGGTTGGTTAGCTCATGGCTGGGCTGGAAGTGTTGGATTTGCAGCTCGGAGCACTTAATGGGGGCGCGGGAGGCGCTGACCCGCTGCCCTCCGCGGGGCGTTACGGTCTGTGCTTCCCAACGCTGAGAACAAATTTAAGCCGAAAAAAAAAAAGAAAAAAAGGCAAAAATCCGTGTTTTGCTGTATTATTTGAAAACAAATAAATAGAGGAAGAGATTATTCTTTTCTGACTTTTATATCAGCAACAGGCCTTGTTAAAGGGAAGGTTTAATGGCGCGGTTATTACATTCCACTCCCACTGCATAATCCCCAACAAGGAAAATGAAGCACTTAATTTCGCGGCCCCGCAGCACCGCCCCGCTCCGATCCAATTGTTACCCCTTCGCCTTCCTCCTCCCGGCCCGGAGACTATTAAATCGCATTCATGAAAATGTCACATTTATTGAACTACATAATTTTTTAATATCACTAGTGCAGGTTTTATAGTTGATTTTATTGTTTTTACGGCCATTCGGGGCTCTAAAACCCGGATTTTTTCAATGTTGTCCTTATAATTTTTTTCACACAGTCAGAACCAATAAAATGGAGCAGTTGTGACTTTTTAATGCAAGGGGGCTCGGAGTTTCAATATTTTCACTCTGCTGGATACTCAAACCAATAAAAATACATGAGATTTTAATTATTTTCTGGATTAAATCAAACCTTTTCCCTTTCTTTTTGGAACTGCGTTCTGTTGGACTTTTCGTCGGGAGGGACACAGCGCAGCTCCGGGCGGAGCGCCGCGGTCCCAACGCTGCGACGAACGCGGAGCGCCCGCGGTGGCACTGAGCGGTCCGCAGCCGCCCGGGACGGGGCGTCCGCAGCGGGGTTATTTGTCCTCCACGGTCCCTCTGTGGAGCACGGCAGTTCCTCGGAGAGAGGGAGAAAAAGAAATGAAAATTCGCTTCTTCGTGATTAAAAAACTTTTCCCATTCTTTTTCCCAGATCTCTCGCTGAGCCGAGAACTGCTGAGGGGTGGGAGGGTGGGGGTGGAGGACACGGGGCATCCCCGCACCTCGGCCCGAAGGGAGCGCCTGGAGAACTCATTAGTTCTGTAATAACGGCGGGGCCCTGTCCTGCCGATCACTCTCTGCGAAATCCCCTTCGAGGAACTCCGAGCTGAGGGAACGAGCAAAAAAACAAACATAATAAAACAAATCCGGGCCCCCCTTCCTCTTCGCCGCCTCTGCCGGCCCGGACCCCCCTCCCGGGACACTCCTGTCGGGGTTGTGAACAGCACCGCGCTGCCCGGAGCCGCAGGGACCCTCCCGCCGGGCTGCCCCTTTGTGTCATGGCTGTGGAGCTGAGGGGCGCGGGGCGGCCCTACCCTGCCGTGCCCGGGAGTCCCACCGTGCTGTGGGCAGCACTGAGCGGAGGGACACCGACAACATGGCAAAGAACAACAAACCAATAAAATTCGACAGAAGATCAATGGAGAGTAGAAACCAAACAACTAACGTCGGAGCATCGGGAATGCGGAGATCCTGAAGGTGGCTGCAGCCTCCAGGCGGTGTTCTCCACCACTCCCCACACTCGATTACCTGCAGACGGCCCCCAGAAGGTTTCTGATCCGTAGGGTCGTCTTTGCAGACAACAAAGAAAGTCTGCAATTTATAGGAGCAGTGGGTCCGGGAGCACAGAATGCCCAGCTCACCCCACTCGTTCGGTTCCCACTGGCATGGTTTTCCAGAGTGGGACTTTCCCGGCTTCTGCTCTCAGAAATAGGAGTTTGCCCATAATTAGCACCCTCAGTGATTAATCTGATTATTATTAAATTGAAACCATAGATTAATCACCCCAGCCAAAATAACCACATAGGGCTGTGCAGAATTTGCAGGCGGTGCAGCAGAGCCCATCTCCCAGCAGCCGGAGTCATCTCCCAGTGCTACCTGGCGCTTTCCAGGAGGATCCCGCCCTCAGCCATTCCAACCCTTCCCATTACTGAAGGAATTGCAAGCTGCTTCCAAGAGAGGTGAGGCCGCAGCCTTGAACCCCATCCAAGGAGGAAATAGGAGGGAGATCACCTCTCTGATTTTCCTAGCGCCACGGCAGCCAGACAGCTTCAGACAGCAGCAGCGTGTGTTGTGGGGTGATGTCAGCCCGCACTCCGTCTTCCAGATCGCTCATCTGGTAGACACTCACCTCTCACATCTCCTCCTCACCATTTACCAATGAGATGCAACCATAACAAGTATCAGGAAGGTTAAAATGTTCATTAGTTGAAGCAAAACAACTTCAGTTGAATACTAGGAGTATTAATTAGTTGTAGCAAAATAAGACAAATCTTGGTCAAAAAGTAGTGGACAACATGTGAGTTGTTGCAGGCAGAGCTGGCAGGGGCTTATCGTTTTCCGTTCTACACCTCTACGTTCATCTGATCATGATTTATGCCAAATCTAAATCTTTCAGGTGGAAAAAATTCTCTTCTGGGGAAATTTGCCTCATGCTAAGGATTTGTAAGGTCTCAGCAAAACTGGTTCAGCAGTTTCTAAGCATTAGGTCAGAGGAAAACAAATCCCCTTGCCAACATATAGACATCCTTGCCTTGTGCTGGGAACCCATGGCACCCCACCACTGGGAAACCTCAGGAGAATGAAGCCCTGCTTTGCTCCTCCAACTGGGGCTGTGGGCTCTGGGCAGCAAAAAGAATATCCCAAGCCTCTATAGAGAGACCCATCTGTAATGTCTGCATTCTGACTTTCTGATGACTTGGAGGGCTCTTCCTGCTTGGCACTGGAGGTCTATGGGTATGAGCCATGCTGCTACCAGCGAGTGTCCCTTTCCTATACACCGTCACCAATGCTGTGAAAATAAATAAATTTAAAAGGCTCAGAAAATCTTTAATGGTGCTTTGAGTCTTGTCAAAGATTTCCAACCAACATATGGCAGATCCTTGGGGAGCACGTGGGTAAGGTGCTTCCATTTCCTCCTGCCCCCAATAGCACTACATTAATACCTCTGCTGGGACACCTTCACGCTGCAGAGTGGGATATGCAGCATTTATGGCTCTGAGGTGGGAGGAAGGAACACATGGCCCCGCTCCATAAACATACCTTCATAACGCTTTCTTTCTGGGCTGCCCCAATGACTGCAATGATATTGGCTTCTCTAAACCAGAGTTGCAATCCAATTCTGCCCAACGGAACAGAATTCACCAGTTTTCTTCCGAGCTGCAAAGAGACATCCTGGGAAACTCCACGGGCTGTAATGTTTTTTGGAACCCTTCTTTGGCCCGAAGAGTTTTTTATCTGACCGGTATGAGAATGTGGTGAACAACGCTATGAAAAACAGAGCAATATATAGCTCCTTACAGGCTCATATTTCTGTGTATCTGCCAACGCAAAACACAGGCTATTCTGGATCCTGTGTGTGAATGTGACTGAGAGCTCCGTGGTTCATTCTATTTATTTGGGGTGATGGCAGCCACAGCATGTTAAAACTTCTCTATATTCTTATGTGTTGGCTACACAGACCAAGATTACACCCAAAAACACACAAAATTCCCAGGGGCTAGATTCCCTCTCACATCTTGCACAATCCTTTACGTAAGTGCAAACTGACTGCAAAGTGCTGCTAACACAGACTGCTGGCTGCTGTACACCCACTCCGTGTTGATGTAAACGTCCATAACAAGAGAGCAGACAATGAAGAGTCTGCCTAAACTACAGTGATGACAACACATCTTTTTTTTAACAGAGTAATCAGACTACAAGCTATTGGGCATTTCAAACAGGAGTTGAGTTCCAGCGGGTCCAAAGTACACACAGCTAAATTTGATGTCGGTAGGAATTAGGTATGAATGGGGAGTGTTACTTGGTTATTTTTGTTAATGTTTTCCAGAGCTCACACATTCGCTCTACATTTTTTAGCCAACTTTATCATTTTGGCATCATGAAATCAGTCCCCAGGAAGGTTTGTTTTATCTGGAGCTGATAGGTGTGTGCAGTTGTTAATAGAGAAAAGCAGCAGTGCGCAGTAACAATAAAGGTAACAACTCACGGCTGGTTGACAGCAGAGTTAGGAGGGTGGATCGAAAATCTGTCCTCATTCAAGAAACAGTGTGAGCTCTGGGTGCAGAACTTTTCAAGGCTCCGTTTCCATGGGCAGGAGCCGAAGCACTGGGGTATAGCTGGTGTGGGAAGGCCAGGGAGCGCCTTGGAGGCTGACTCAGAGTTCATGGAATGGTTTTGGAGCCCATCGGAGCTGATGATCTCTGGAGTCCAATTGTGAAGCTTTTCATAACAGCATGACAGAATATGCCTTGATGGTTGCACATGGAAATATCATGTAGAATTCAATATTGAATGGAAGGAATAAAGGAAGAATCATATTTCCTTACAGCAGATGTTTCCCCTTTTTGCTCCAGCACAGGAGCTGGAGTCTTCCTTTGTGATGGAATCTGCACAGAATCAGCCCATATAACAGCCCCAGCTGCAGATGGTACCCAGCCCTGAGTGTCTCAATCCAGAGGACATATTGTGCCAACGTACCCCATCAGTCCACTCCAGAGGTGGCAGGAGCACTCCAATTAGGTCTGACAACAGTATGGAGTTTCCTGACAGTGCCAAAGTCCTGGTGTCGTGTCACAGAGCACTGATGACACTTCCAGCTACCCAGGGGATGTTGGCACCCCACAACAAGGACTTCTGCTTTGCAACAAGGACCTGGGAGGGTGCCACAACTGTAGAAGAGCAGCCGACCTGGCCTGTGTCAGCATTTCGATCCGCTCTAGATGCAGCACTGGGAGGCACTGACTCCTGGATTGCCTGCATCTGCCAATAGCTCCCTCTGGGGCCCTGGTGGTGGTACCACGGAGGGGAAACCCACACAATCTGTGAGATGAAACAAAAAGAAAAATACTTTTCCCAGTCAAAGTAGAGGATAGTAGCTCCATTCAATTCAGTACACCCAGAGAATGATGTAGGTGAGCATCTGAGTGGGTCTTCAGTGTNTTTTAAACATTGAACCAATATGTACAAAATATGAACAACATGAGGTATAAAACCGCAAAGACTTTTAAGGCAAACTGCTATATACAGAAGCAGAGAGGGACACGCTGGGCACGGCTACCCGCTGCCACGCTGCGCCCCGCAGTGCCCTGTCAGCTCCCTCATTTCCTTCTGAAATGGGAAATCTGGGGGACAGCACGACAGATTTGTCAAGGAGAAAAATAAACTGGGTTGGTTTGATGTTTTGCTTTTGGGTGGTTTTTTTTCTTGCCCTGCAAATGGAACCACACAGACTGTGGGGCAAAGTCCTCCAAAATGCGATGAGGGACATTTCATTCCATCAAGAGCAAAACTGAACGTGCCCACAGCCTCTGCCTGGTGAGGGGGGATCCCGCCGGGGGGTGTGGCGGCAGGTCCTGAGTGGGGTAAGGCACTGTCGGGATGCTCCGATCCCTCTATATGGCACAGAATACATTTCTCTGCCTGCGAAGGGCACTTAAATTAATCCATTTAAAGCACATTCGTTTGCACACACAAAGGCACGGTCCTGCCCTCTATACTCCCCCACCACATGAGCTGGGGAGGGGTGGTTTCCAGCAGCCAGAGATGGGCACAGCGCAGTGTCCCGGTCAGAGCACCAATCAATGTACACATAGATCTTACACAGTAAATATAAACCACCAATCAGTCCCTATAACCAAACCACAGATCTGCCAAAAAACGGACCGTTTGCAGAACATGTATCTTTTCTTTCTCAGATTATTACAAAACGAGTCCGTTTGTGCTTCCTTGTCTTTCAGCAGAATGGTGAAAGTCCTCTCCCGTCATAAAATCCTCCTTCCCGCAGTCCCGGGACAGTGCAAGCCGAGCTCGGCTCCGCGCCCGCGGGCCGTCAGCGTGTGGCACTGTAGAAGCCTTTGTCGCCCTCGATGTCCACCTCCTGGTCGGAGTCGTCGGAGACGTCGGACTCGGGGTCCTCCTGCGAGGCGGCCGAGGGGCTGTCCTGCGGCTCGGCCTCGCCCCCCCCAGCGGGGCTGGGGCTGCCCTCCGGCCGCGGGTCGCCGTGATCGCCGGTGCCTTCCGCCTCCTCCTTTTTGGTAGCCTGGGGGTTCTCCTGCGGGGACAGAAAGCCGCTGGGTACGGAGCTACAGGGAACCACCGCGGGGTTCCGTGTGGGAAGGGCTGAGTCCCGCGGGCTGAGCCCAGCGCTGGGCTCAGGGCCGACTCCGCTCTTTAGCAAAGCGAATGTTTGGTGCGAGGCTCCAAACATGGCCCAGACCCGTCTTCAATTAAATGGCAATCCCCGTGGCAAAAGGAGGAAGACCGAATTCATCAGTGGCTCAAAAGCAAATGGGAAGAAAAATATAATTAAGCTCTAAGGCCGAACCTCAACACGAAAACACGCACTATTAAAAAATAAATCAAATCAAACCGAAGCCCATTGCCGAGGGCAAGAGCCTGTGTACCACAGTGGGGGAAGCAGGTGGGGATGCGTGTCACTGCCGTACGGTGTGTGGGGACGTGTGTGGGGTCACAGCACGGAGGGAGCAGCTGTGGGGCCGGGAGCTGCGGGCACTGCCGAGGGCCTCTGCCACGGATCGGCGTCGAGTGAAGGAGAGAGGGGATCTGAGCCGAGGTGCGGTAAACGCGAGGCAAAGCCGCAGAACAAATAGCCTGCGTGCCCGAACCAGGCCACGACTGGGATTTTCTTCCCAAACGTTTGAGCTGAGGGCCCCGACCCGACTGAGCTGGGCCATAAAAACAGAGCTCTGCCCTTCAGCACAGTCCGTAGGGGCGGGGGAACGGAGCAGCGCCCCGCATCGGGTCCGCCCGTAAAGCGCCGCGGCTCACCTCGCGCTGCCACCGACGGGGGGTTGGGGTAGGGGGGGTCTCTGAAAGCGCCGTGGCCGTCCCCCTCCGACCCCACCGCCGGAGCGGTTCACCATCGCTCGCTTATCTCCCCAGCGCTAATTGGCTAAACAACATATGGGTTTACAAAACAATTAGCGCCGAGTTGCAACGGGCGCGGTGTGAGGGCCGCCCGGCATTGACCCGGAGCCGCATTAGGAGCTTTTAGCATTAGTGCTGCCCGAGCGAGCCCCGTCGGGCCGCGGCGCGGTGTTTGCCGTTTTAATCAAGGTGAAGAGGTTAAACAGCGCCGGATGAGTGCTGCACACATCCCGCACCGGGCGCCGCGCCGAGATAACGCCATTAAACCCGTATTGCTATAGAAACGGAACCATCCCGTACCTGCTTCAGGCGCCTCCATTTGGCTCTGCGGTTCTGGAACCACGTTTTGACCTACGGCGAGAGAGAAAGGCACAGGGTAGCGCGGGTCGCGCCGCAGAGACCCCCCCCCCGGCCGCGGAGAGCGGGGCAGGGCCTCACCTGGCGCTCGCTGAGCTGCAGCAGCTTGGCCAGGCGCTTCCTCTCGGGCGGGGAGAGGTATTTCTGCGTCTCGAACTTCTTCTCCAGCTCGATGGTCTGCTCGTTGGAGAAGCGCACCTGCCCACCCTTTCTCTTATGCAGCGGCCGCTGGATAAAGGGGCTCCACAGCAGCGGCTTTCCTTCGGGGAGAAAGGGGCAGCGCCGTCACCGCCAGTCCCGGCCCCCCGTGGCCCCCAGCCCCGCTCCCGGCCCCAACTTTCTCTCCTCCGCTTTCTCAGCCCCGCGGAGCAGAGAGCGCTCAGAGCCGCTCCACGGGCTCTGGCAGCGTTTCCGTCAATGTGTTTCCTGTTGGTCTATCGCGCAAAGAAAATACAGAGTAGAAGAAAANTTTTTCCCCTGGAGTCTGTTTGGAATATTCACCTTGAATGAGTTGTTTTTCTAGAGCTTATTGGTCTAGAAAGTAACAGTACTGTTCAGAGGAACCTGTAGAGATGGTCGTGCAGCTGAGTACAGCTCTCCGGGTGGGCATGGAGTCAGGCTGGTAGCACAGAGTGCTGTCCCAAATACAATTTCTCCCAAATGGAAATTGGAACAATGATATCTACACCACAGCATGTACTGATTGTAATAATTTTGGTAAAAACAACACAAAAAATCAATCACTTGGCATGAAAGTTAAGTACACCGATATGAAATCTATATGTCAAACCTCTATATTAAGGATTACAGTTCTTTGCTAATACATTATGGATTGGGCTTGATTTGTTTTTCAGAACAGCTGCTGTTTCTCAATCCTTCCATAGTTTGACCATCTCATAATCTTACTTCATCCCAGTGCTGGGGCCTGGAATTGGAGGTGCAGTGTCAGTGTTGCAGCACGTAATCCATAGCCCAGATGTTTCCTTGAACCCAAATAATGAGCTCAGAGCCAAACCTGCTGCAGGTGCTAATCCAGAAGTTGATCTCTGGCCTACAGCAAAAAATCTACTGCAAAGTTAGTACAATAAATGCAAATTAGTAGCTGAAGAATATCCTCAGCCAAAAACACGGGGTTTTAAAAATCTGTTCAGACTCACTGGGTACATATAACTTTTGGAAAGGAGATGCAGCAGGCATCTCACCAGGACAGAGGCTTTGGAGACATGCCATCGTGGAAAAGACCCACTAATAATAGAATCGTAAGGGACCAAAGACATCCCTTGTATAACATTACAAACAGGTAGTAGATATTAACTGGAAAAAATACATCTTCCTTTTCAAGATTCATTTCTACACTGCTTTCTGTACAGTGATATGTTTTAAATGTGTGTAATCTGACTTCATGAGGTTTATAAAATTGCAAAAACTCTCTTAAAAACTCAATGCAAATTAAAATTTCAGGATTAATAAAAACAAACTAACCAATCTAAATTTAGAGGTCACTCACGTTTAATCATTGAAGAACATCTGACAGCCTGGGGGGAAGTGGGAGAACCCTCCCTGCCTTTTGCCATTACAATGCTTCTAGAAGATTTGTTCACAAAGATCTTCTTCTGCAGTCTGAGATGCACTGAGAACCAGACCGTGAGTCAAGGCAGGTTCCGTAGAACCAACATCACAGCGTCAATCAGAACCATCTGCCTCTAAAACAACGTGCTTCAGCCAAAGCCTTTCTGCATCTCTTCATTTCCACAGCTCTCAAGCTGCTCTTTTACTGTTTTTGTCTATCAGATTATGTTTCATATCATACCAGGACTGAATCCACTGGGAGACATGACCTTGCTCTCTATGTATCCTTCACAGCACCCATCTGACACCTGTAAAATATTAAACTGTAAGAATGCATGTTGAAGTCAGGCAGCCAGGTTAGGTGTTTGCTATAGATAAACCAGCTGGTTTGATAGGGAGCACTGCAGCCCTCCAAAACCTCTGTGTGTGCCAACAGTGAGTGAATTCCTAAAGAGTCGGGATGCTCCTGATTGCCATAAAATGGCTACCCCAGTTCCCCTCATTCCTGCAGGCTCACACTTCAAGCATTAGTTAACTGTTATTATGTCATCTTCTTCCTTGAGCGCTGATTAGCAAACTCTACACCATCAGCTCTTTATGCAGTTTCTCACCGGCACTCCTTCCAAGCATGCAGCTACAGTTGGCTCTTCTTCTCTGAACTCCCTCCAGCTTGCCTTCCTGGTAACAAGGTGCACAGCTCTACGCTCACCTTTTCCAGATTTTATCTCACTTCAGTTCCAAGAAGAGAGGTTTGCTCACTCCTTTGCTGTGGTGTGGCTCTGAAAGCCTCAAAACATATTGATTTTTAAACCACTGCATTACACAGTAAATTCAAATGTAAATTCAGAGTCCTCCCTCCCCAAGCAGTAGTCAGAACATTTTTTCACTCTAACAGAAAAGGAAGATGTGGACCTTGCTTTTCTTACGTATGCCATTTTTGTGGTGAGTTCCAAGAGTTCCAATTGTTTTCTGACTCTTTGCACTAATGGGGTAAATTAGCTTATTTATGAGAGCGAGAAGACAGATAGGAAGTACTACCTAACTCCATACTGGTGCTCAGAGCAGCACAAAAACAGAACCGGTTTCCAGTTCTCTGCGCTGAGAATGATTTTCCATTGTCATTCCACGTTATCTTCCCATTTGAGTCTGCCCATGCAATTCTGTTGTGCATCCTGTAATTCTTTTTTAGCAGGTTTAAAACAAACAAAAGGAAGTACTTTTTCACACAGTGCATAATTAAACTGTGGAACTCGTTGCCATGGGAAGCTCTGGATGCCAAAAGTACAAATAAGTTCAGAAAGAGAGAAGACAAATTAATGGAGGATAGGTACCTTGATGAGGATTGGACATAACAGCTCACAGAGTTTGGCTCAGGAAGCCCTTATGCTGCAGTTTGATAGAAGCAGGAAGGGATATCTCTGGCTGTGGCTGTTTCTCACAGATCCCCTCTGTAGCCCCTCTGGTCACGGCCAGGAAGGAGATATTGGAATTAATGGTCTGTCTTAATATGGAGCTCTAATATTCCTCTCCTAATGACAGACGTGGATGCACGTAAGTTTAAAGAATTAATCTTTAAGCTGAACATTGGCTCCAGCACCTCTGAATTCCTCTTTGGGCAATTTTATCAGATCTGATCCAGGTAAAGATAATGTCCAAAGTTTACAGCAGAGCGTGTTACTGAAATTGGATATTTTAAGGTTTGGGGACTGCTGTATTTGTTGGTCCAGCCAGCGGTTGATTTTGCAGATAATACTGATTGGATCAACTTTGTTGGGGACTGATGTCAAGAGGAAACCTGTTATCTGTGCTGAGAAAGTTGTATGAGCTCTTCAAGCTCTTCCCCCTCCCTGGAACGCTGCTGAACAAACGTTCCCACCGGCCAACACGGTGCCATCTCTTCTTGTTGACTTAGCTCTGTAATTGCTGGTTTATCAGCCTCTCCTCAGGCTTCTCAATATATCTTGATCGAAGAGCAAGATGAGCACAGCCATACACACACATACATTCAGAAATGGGAAGGCAGCAGGTGGGCAAGGGAGGAGAGTCATCCCCCAGGCTGCACAGGTCTCACAGTGGGGGACAGAGGGAACCTGGCCCTCGATCTGACATAGCTGCTTTCATACCTGGTGCTGTGTGTTTGGCCGCAGAATAGATAGCTTGATCTTATCTGTACTGCTTTATCACTTGGGATTCTTTCTGCACCATTCAGAATGACAGAATTTGGGGACTGGACTCACTGATCTCCAGAGGTCCCTTCCAACGCCTGTGGTTCAGTGAACTTCATTTTGGCCACAGCTTTATTTCCTGACTTTTCCTGCATTCACTCAGGCTGTGTGCTAACCGTCCTATTTGCTGTGGATGAATCCACTCAGGAAAGGTAATGAACATGAATGAAGCGATTCATTCGTAGTGTGAAAAAAGCCACACTTGTTTCTCTATGCCATGTTTGCTACAATGTGGCTGAAAACCAAGAGGCAATCTGTGGGCTGAGGGCCTCCTCCACCAGGAAGTTATTGGGAGAGCAAAAGGTCCAACTCAGAGGCACGGTTTTCTCTTTGCTGCCATAGGCCCCAAAGCACAGGACATTTCCTTGGCTTTTGAAGCATTATTTCAGATCCTTTGGCTACTAGAGTGAGATGACCTGGCTGCGTAGTTGACCAAATTATCTCTGTCATGTAGTACTATAACTTTAGCATGCTCTGTGTTATTAACACCAATCTGCTGAATGTTGGTATAGGTCCTTGTCCTATATCGTGGTAGAACATACGGAGTGAAAGTTTACATTCAAGCAAAGCAGAAACAGCTGTCCATTCTTCCTGAGCATGTGCACTGCTGGGATGGAGAGTGGAGGTACAGTAGTGACAGGGAGGGGAAGGGAGCACAGTCCACCAGCTCTGGGCAATGGGACCTGGGCCCCAGCCTCTGCTGCAGTGTGTGGCTGGACCTCAGCTCACATCACCTGTCTGTACCCTCATGAAAAACTAAGAACATCATGTTTTTGCTCCACTAGTTATCTCAGCAGTCCTCACTTCTTCCAGTGCCAATTACTTCTGACTGTAAAGACTGGAGTGCACTACACACGATTCAGAATATTCCCTACAAATAACAGGTAAAAATAAGCAGCCAACCCAAGCCCAAAGGCAAAGAGCTAGTCCCGGACAACGGGAAAGATAATCAAGGAATAACTAACACAGGTAATCAGCAAATCAGTCAAATGAATTGATTTGGCTTTGGCTGGCGTCCCTGCTTCTGCCTGAGAGCTCCAGTGAAATCCAAATAAGTGGCAGTTATCTTCCACTCTCTTCCTGTTATCTGGTTCTAATGACAGCAGGGGAGAGAGGGGAAATTATGGCTTTGAACAGGATCGTGGCCTTTCATTTAAGGTAAATACTGCAATGAAATGGAAACTGCTTGAAGAATGAGACTGCCCTGGCTTTGTTCTGAGCGGATTAAGTTATGTATTAAAACCAGATAACATCAGACTCTTACAATGGCTTCAGCACCTTCACTACAAATAACATGCAGAGAATCATAAAGTGCTGCTTATAGTGACCTGAAGGTGTCCAGGAATACGGTGTGAGGTAGCTGTGAATAGCCAACCTCCAGCCAAGGATCTGCATTTTATGTTTCAGTAAATGTATTTAACATTAAGAAGTACAATAGGAAAATTCAAAGCGAGTGATGCTTATTCCAGATTTATCTATGCACTTGGAGCATCCAAGTTAAAAGCACAGTCTCCTTGGGTTTCCACATTGCGGATGGAGGGAACCAAGCAGGGCACCAGGCGCTGAGTTTCACTGAGTTCCAATCTCTCTCCCCAGCCTCAGGCAGAGCAGAGTGCAACAGGGTTATCTCCTAGGGACTGCAGCAAACATCACAGGGTGAATCCAGGCTCTGCTTTGCTTTGGGAGGAAAACCTGCCCAGGAAGCGGCCTGAGCCCAAAGGTGACAGGATTTTTGTGGATGTGTGTGCAGCAGAAATACGGCAGTAAAGAATGTATCCGTAGCACTTGGTTCCCAGCAATGTGGGCTCCTGCCTACCCCTGGATCAAGTAGCAGAGCCTTGAACTCAAGAGTTCCACACAGGAAAAATAAAGCTTTGAAAATAACAGTGGACGCAGAATATTTTATAGTCCTTTTGTTAGAGAAAGCACCATCAGTAGCAAAGCCATAGGGCAACTAACTGGTCATCAGTATAAGTCACAAAGAGCTTCATTGCTTTTTCCTAAACTAAATATAAATGAAACAATTGATTGGCACCTACGTTGCAGCCCAGCAACCAGCAGCATGACTTCCCTGGTAAGCTGTGCTTCTTGCGATGTGCTGCTCACCTCCTCCATACTCTGCCATATAGCTACGCCTTCTTTCCACAAATGGATGAACCACAGAAGAACTAACCACAGTTAGCTCTACTAATACAAAAGATCCGGCCAAGTGTATTTCATTAAAAAACATCAACAACTTCCCCCCTCCTCAGCCCCCCCAAAGACGATACCAAACATCTGTGCTTACACCACAGTCTTCCTAAAGGCCTCCCTCTTTCCTTTCAGTAATGGTTCAAAATAACAAAGAAGACATGATGAGTTACAAGTCTGTAGAGTTATGGCAAATCTGAGCTAGAAACGAAAGATTAATATTATGGTAGAAACACACTATAAATATTTTGATAGTACTTACCTTTGTACTGCATAACTCCCACACTGTCGAATCTTCAGAAGGTACTCCTGTGCGGAGCCAGGAGTTGAACTCAATAGTCCTTGTGGGCCCCTTCCAACTCGGGATACTCTAGGATTCCACGATTCTGCTGCCATTAGGTGTGAAGATACTTCAGCTGCTTTCCCAAGGGCTCAACTTCTGCAGAATTCCTCCACGTTTTCAAAAGATTGTACCCAGATATATGGATGGCATTGAGGAGCGGGGAAATACACATCATGAAGCCAATACAATTTAAGAAGATAAATAATTTCTGAATAGTCTCATTTTTGCAAGACCTAAATTCTATATCCTTAATAATTATGCTTTCTAATATTAAAAAAAAAAGAAAAGAAAAACACCTGAAATTCAGATTTTATTGTTGATCTCAGACCTGTTTCAACATATTGTGAATAACTTACTGACAAAACGGAGAAGACAAAACAAAACTTTGCTGCATAGCATATTGATATTCTGTATTTTGTTTTACTTCTGTAACTTTTAAAATGTTTAGCCCCTAATTTATTGGAAAGAAAACAAACTAGAAATGAGGTTTCAACCCAGACAGTTTTTTCACAGCATTGGAAAATAAAAATGAAAGGCTGGAAAATGAAATGCAGGCTAAAAATATTCCGAGACAATTAAATGTAATGGAAAAAAAGCCCCTATCACTTAACTGAATTTTAGCTGCTAAAGCAGTTCTATGTTTGCTATTCACAGGTACTACCAACATTTATGATAGTAACCTTTATAAAGTCAATTTAATTATCTTTATCTTATTACAAATAATAAATTCAGTTGTCCTACAATGAAAATCAATTGTCAACATAAGCTATGGTTAACATCTAATAAAACAGCCCTCTGTAAATCCATGATTAATAAGATTGGCTTCTGTATTAACTAACAGATATCATAAAATTTCCTCCCTTGCATTAATCTGTATATTCAAGGTTCATCCTGTTGGGCTGAGTTTCCTAAAATAAACTGTTAAGAGTTGAACAAGCAAAATTTTGGCGCCTATCGTCATTTCATTATAACAATTTAATGAATGGTTTTGAAATTAATGCCATATTTTAATTAAGTCACAGAAGCTGCTGGCTCTAACAAAGGATAAGCATTTCACTTATTGTTTCCTTCAGCCTCTGAACAGAACACTGATGCCACTGAAGTTTAGTTTTGATAGTTAGTGAATGTTAACTGAAAGGTGAAAAAGCAGTTTCCCCAAACAGCCTTTGCATATGACAGTGGTTACGTAAGCTCTTCAGCATCAACAGAAAGACTGGCTTTTACTCCTTCAGAAACATCTTAACAAGACAATCTAATTCCAAAGTGGAAGTGGTGGTCCCTAAATTCGCCATGAAGCTCAGTTCCTGAAAATAGGGGACATCTGTGTGAATCATGGTGCCACGTTTTGTAGACAGATTCTTCTTTCAGTGATAAACACAATGCCTACAGATCTTGGCATGATCTTGGGACCACTACCGTCAGTAGGAGCTTCAACAGGCCTTGGATCAAGACTTTTAATAGCAGAATGATACAATCATACATATCCGGAAAGATCTCTAAGTCATTTTACAAAGTAGGGGAAGCAAATTATCTGGACAAATCCTTCTGAATATCATGAAACTTCTAGTTGCCAGAGAACAAAGATGGCCTTGGATTTCTGTTTTTAAGTTATCATTACCAAGTTAGTACAAACTTCAGAAATAGAGAATCTGATCCCTCACCTTACCATTTTTATATAAGCCAAGTGACTGCCGTAGAATTATCCCCTCATAAAACCAAAGACCAAACCTCTAAGAGGCAGCAATCATTATTACTCAAGTAGCTACGGAGGAGGAGAAAATAAATATTTTACCACATACTTAATCTATTTTGCTTAATACTTGTCATAAACGCCAAAAGAAGAGAATATTTTATTTGCTGCTAATTTTGTTATTTTTCACTTTGAAAATAGCCAGGTTAATTAGGCTAAGAAAAGATTTTTTTTTCTTTCAATTAACTTCTGCCAATGAAAATACAATTCTTTTTCACATAAAAAAATCTTCACGTAGTAGCACTAGTGCTCTGAACATTATCAGAATGAAATTATAGTCAAAGTTATGTTACCAGCAATCGTAGACAATCATATTTAGAAAGACTCAAAAAAACTCAGATGTATTTTATATCATCTGTTTATTTCATTCTTACATTTCGGTAATTAAAAAATAAAGTGTACTTGTCAAGTTCAACATTTCAGTCACTGAGTCTCACTCCTTGAATTACAGTGTTTGGGTTATAACAGACCAAGAGTCCCCAGAGTATTTCAAGTGTAACTAATAAAGCCAAGGAAACATTTATGTAAGTTTAATGTTCTAGAGAGAGAAAAAAACAACAACACACTCCAGTTAATCCCCATTACTTTACAAAATCTAATTTTATGCCACCTAAAAGCCGAGCTTTTTCAAAAAAATTTGCATATCAGTCTATATCTGACAGCATTTAAAATAGAATAAGCATGCTAAATTTTGTTCAGACCACTTATAAAAATGGCAGTTCATTCCAATCTTTTTCCCTGAAGGGAGAACATCGAATCGAGCGTTTTTTCTTTTTTAACGGATCTGAAGGGCACGTGCATAGTAATAAAGCACCCTCATTTTCGCAGGCAGCCTTTTAGGAACCAAAGATGATTTCAGATGTATTGCAAACAGAGATCTGAACATTCACTTAGCTGCCGTGTTCCTACTGAGTTGTGGGTTTTTTTAACATTTTCATGAATGAGCGTAGCAGTACCGCTGTGAATTGACTTTGGGTTCAACCTTCGAGAGCAGCCTACTTTGCTAGGTGGTCTACACCCCACCTGTAATACTGCGCCGTATAAACCCTACTAACACAAAACTTGGAATGATTTATTGTTATTTAAGTTCATAAAGCGACTATGTGTGTGGGCGGGTAGTTTATAGAGCATAGTCCTCTACCATAAAAAGTAGTTTCTAACAAGGAAAGAAAAAATAGTAGTCAAATGGTTATAAACAGTCATTTAAAAAGTATATATTTAGCAACTATATATTTAATTTCCCCCCATTTTTAATGTTCTAGAAGATTAGAGCTCATTTTTTCCCCTTCAAATGCTTTTTGATGGAAAAGGAATTTTAACTTTATTTTATTTTTCCATCTCCTTCTATATTTAAATTTTCTTTTATCACCCTGAAAAGTTATAGGCTCTCTTGTTTCTTCTGCTCATTTAACATGATTACAAGGGTGACTGATGTCTAACGGAACAAAGAAAGGTAGAATCTAACAACTACGTACCTTCTTACACCTCTCTAGTCCCACACAACTGCTTCTGATACCTGAAATAGAAGCAGCCAGCAACAGCAGTCAGCTTGGAAGCAGAAAGCTTCCTTTCCTCCACTGTCTCTTCATTGCTCCCTTTAATTGAAAAGCTGGTGGCTCTGATTGTTTCCTGTTGTCTTTTTATCAGTCTCTCCACATTCTCCCATATTACATGTGCTTAAGCTCTTCTTTTTCCCCTGTTCATTTTACCATTCATTGTACATATTTGCTGGTTGTTTTTCTCTTTTTTGTTTTTTTGCTGTTAATTCAAGAGTTGTCCCACTTGGCTGATAATCTAGAATCAGATGGAAAATCGCCTGGTTAATTAGAGCATAGCAGTATGCTACAGTCCCAGTCACACCACAACTCCGCCTGCAGCTCAGCACAACTCAGTCAGGGTATGACCTTGCTACTTGTTCTGTAGAAACAGCTTCGACACTTCTTATGAACGATACTTTCTAACAAGCCAAATTGATACCATTCTGTAAACTACTCTAGATCATGCCAGTTTCCTCTCTTCGGGTTAAACCTGTTTATCCAGTAACCCTGTGTAAGCAAAGTTAAGGAAGAGGTGTTTCTTACAGCTAAACAAGTAGGTTTTGCTTTCTACTTTAGGGAATGCCCACACAACAGAGATCTGAGAGAGCATTTAATTACTACAAGCATCTATTGATCCTGCACCAAAGCTCAAGCCACGGTTCTGAACATTTCTCTCAAGTGCAGCTCCTTCATTAAAAAAGCCCTCACCCCAGTTTGAATATAGGATTATCCTAGCAGAAGCATACAATTATTAGCTTTTCAAACCGGATCTTGTAAGAGATTCTTGACTAAAACCTCGGCAAAATGCCTGTTCCTAAATCCTGCTTAGCAATTGGTGCTGAAGGTTCAGACTACCACTTCAGTGCTAGAGCCACCTAGTGGGAGAAGAGAGTGGCAAGGAAGCAGAGACAGGCTTTGTATCCAAATTTTTCATCCCATTCAGCTTTCTGGTGTGACCATTAGGCACTAGGCCCAATGAAAAAAACAATGATCTGCCATAATATTATTGCAAATGTAAGAAAACACATCTCTCTGAAAAGAGAAAGCAAGCAGTCCCAAAGATTCATACATCTGTTAAAGGCTCTCAATATGAGAAAAGCAATCTGTGTCTGCACCAGGGCAAATCAAACAGCTATGGACAAGTGTAGTTTCAAAAAGGTTAAATAAGCGTAGATTCTGGCATCATTTTAATGGATGTGATCCTTCCTTGGCACTGGCTGCTCCAGTTTGTTTGTTCACACCAATCTTGTGAACTCCATATGGAAAATTAAGGGTGAAAGACTTGCAGAAGTGCCTTTTAGTTAGGAAATGGATAGATCACACTGACAAAAATCTTATCAGTGTAAAAGAACGTGGTACAAGAATCTTAGATGCTAAGCCTTGGAGAATTCTTACACCCATGATGTTTCTGTTGTCAGAATTTCACAATATACCAACCACTTCAATGCAGACATTCCCGCAGACAAAACAGGATTTCAAAACCCCTTTTAGGGTTCCAAACTTCATATCATGGAAAGATCTGGTATATAAGCTAAGTACTAAGACAATAAAAATAAAAAATAACGCATTTGTGGACATACAGCTGCCTTGTTCACTTGGAAGAGAATGCTTTTGTCTCCTGCTGCTAAAGAAAAGCAATTAGCTTTGCCCACAAAGAAAAAGTAACAGGTAAGGAGTGGCACAGAAATACAGCTGATGAGTCTTATCTGGTGCTATAGCTAAGAGAATCACAGTGCAAAGGCATAATCAAAATTATTGATCTTTATCTATCAACAGTTGTCTGAATGGTGTCCAGAGCATCTATTTTGCAAAGATACTGTTTTAGCTATATTATCAAGTTTAGTTTAAGACCGAAACCACATGTGTACACATCTGTACTCCATGTATCAACTGATTTATTTAAAAGTACCCCAAAGACAACTATCTACTTCATAGTAACAGAAATCGGAATAAGGCAGGTACAGAAACAATCACGTATTTACAATAAAAAAATACAGCATTATTCCACATCCCTTCCTGCTACTACAAATCTACTAAGAAGCAGAAAGCAATCTATTACTTGACAAGACAAAAAATGTCACTTAACGTACAGCACCATAATCCGCAGATTGTTTTTGTTGCTTTTTTTTTTTTTTAAATAAAACTGTTAACACTTTGCAAGCCATCATATATAAAAACAGAACAAAGGCAGGACATATCAGGTCAAGCTCTTGATCCAATGTTGCATCAATATATCACTATATACAGAGACAGAATAACCAAGAGAACTTATGGCTCAGTAGATAACCAAAAGTATTTTATAAGAATCTGTGGTGTATATATATGTATGTGTATCTTAGTTCACTGATCTTAAGGGTAGCTTAGATTTAGGAAGTAGCTGTTCTGTCATATCTTCAGTTTTGTTTTTCTCCAGCATCGCTGCAGCTTTGTTCTCTTTATCTTTTTTGTGACTCCTTTTGTGCTGGAATTTAAAGAAAACGTCTGATAAGTTTTGCACATTAAGATAATGCAGGTCCGCGATACATTGATGGAAGAGAAGGGTCAAAAGCAAGGAAGAAAATAAAAGTAAATAAATAAATAAATAAAAGATCAAGAAAGCTAATATTTTTTTTATCAGGTCTCTAAGAAAATGCACTGTATTAAATTTCATCTTCTCTATTAAACCAAATGCATGTGGCTAGCAAATCATGATATTTTTCTAGGTTGTTGTAATGTTTTATTTTAACTGAAGTTTAACAAAGCATATTCTACAGCATTAAAAGAAGTTGTGAGACTACACTGAAGGCTATCAGCAAATGATTTCATACTACGAGCCAATTATAGAACGATAGCTTTCTTTCACTGTTTAGAATACCTATGAAAGTTACCTGGAAAAAGGGAATGCCCCCATTTGCATGACAGCTTATGCTTATATCCACTAAGTACTTGTCACCACCAAGGCTGTCACTGGATTCTTGCATCCCTTCCTCTACTCCCAGCAGGTCCTAAAACAGAAGCGTTCGGAGAAGTTCACTGAATGTTTGAATTTCCTACGTGAATGGAAGTGCTGCGTCTCTTACAGATCTAATCATGCTTTATATGTTCTTGTAAAATAGAAATGAGAGCCTCTAAATAACTACTAAGGTCTTCCCTTATTTTTCAAGATAGTGTTTTTCTCAAAAGCTCAGCATGCAACTCCAAGTACCATGCAGAAAGGCTGCAACAGTGCTAGGTTTCTAGTCAACTTTCCACAGAGATTAAAAGAACAACACAAAACTCTTTAGAGATGTGAAATCTTCATTGACACGTTTGTCACTCATATGCATACCTCATCTGCATTCCCCTCCACTTCCTTTATCACACTGTTTAGCATAGCATCAAGCTTTAGTTGCTTTTGCCTCAGTTGTTCCAGTAGAAGTTCCCTGGGTTCTGTTTTCACCAGTGTGACTGGATAAGAGTAGTCTCTTCTCTGTGGAGTTGTCCCTTTAATGCAGATGATATACAAATGAAAGATACTATTAAACACAAAGCAATTGCTTTAATTACAGATCATCAGTTTTACATTAACTCAATACAGAAGTCACACTTTTTTCAGTCTTTGCATTCACCTTAAAAAAAAACAAGTGCAAGATGGCCAACTGTATTATGTTCCTATCAACCTCTGAACATGAACTCCTCAACTCAGATTGCTTTCTACAAGATTATTGTCTCCTGCCCTACTTGAAGTACCTGTTGGAATGTCCACTTTAAGATCTTCTTTCAGGAAACCATTAACCTGAGCCAGTCCATGCTGCGCTTCTTCATTAAGTGCCAGCTTCTGTTCCAGAAGTACCCCCTGATCAACTTTCATTTGATCAAGAAGGCCATTTAGTACCTTCTCCTCAGCACTTCTTTGAGTATCAATATGGTCGGCAATTTCAGCTACCGCTTTATCACAGTTTTCTCTGTTTTTCTAGAACAAACATCAACAGGAAAAAAAAACACAAAGCACAAAAACATCAAGTTAACAGGAAAGTTAAGGTTATGGCCTCTTTTCTAAGATGTGGGTGCATGGTTAGTGACATGATCTAAAACGAAACAATTGTGAGACCTCAAATTGAAAAGTTTCAGTGCCAATTTTACATTCTCATTTCGAGAACTATCTTCAGAAGAAGAGTCAGTTTCTTAGAAAGTATGATCATTTCAGAAAGCTACTCTTCAAAATAAAAATGATGCCACCTGGTTCAGAGCAGAATTCTTACGTGTCTACTCATAACCCTGCATAAAATTAGGATTTTTAAGGGAAAGTGATAAAATCCTACCAGGACTAGAAGATTTATGCATTTCTAGA
This sequence comes from Pavo muticus, assembly GCA_016647715.1. Classification (NCBI taxonomy): domain Eukaryota; kingdom Metazoa; phylum Chordata; class Aves; order Galliformes; family Phasianidae; genus Pavo; species Pavo muticus. Next base: position 1,227,677 of record JACDJE010000052.1, read on the forward strand.
GGACAAAGAGGAAAAAAAAAACCCAACATATTTTGTCCTTCCATTGGAAGGAAGTGCCTGAAGTTTTCAGTAGGTATAATAGTTAAAAGAGCACCTTTCTCAAGACTACAAATGCCTTAAGCACTTTAACTTTCTTAAAGTTAGCAAAATTGGATTTGTCTGTTTCATTACAGCCTATACTTGATCTCTGTCTAAATCTCCCCAGGACACTACATGTAGTTAAGTTTTAGAATTAGAGCGCATGCTACAAGAGGTAAAAAGCTTAAAGTACAGACGGAAGTTGCCACATGGGATTAATCAAGACACATTTTTTTAAGTTATTTGCACTGCTAGTTTGAACTCTTACTCAAGCTTTTTGATTTCATCAAAACGCATTTATTAGCATGAGTTTGCTGTGATCAAGATTCCATTTTGTACCGATTATAATTAAGAATTTTCCCCTACAAATTCTACTGTAGAAGTTTGTCTCCGAATATTGCATTAGACTACAATAGTTACAGGTACCTTTTGAAAACACATAAATTGTTGTTTCTCATCCCTGAAGGACGATAGCTGCTGATCGGTAAAGCCGGCTATCTGAGCAATTGTAAGTTCAGCACATTTATCAGCATCCTGAGACACATTTCTGAGATTGATGAGAAGTTGCTGACAGTGGTCAGTGGAATCTTCCAGCATCCTCTTGTTTTCACCATTTATAATCCTGAGCTCCTTAGAAAAATTATCCATAGATGCAAGAAATCTGCTATGATTAGAAGCCGTACTGCTGACTAGGTCTGTAGTTTTCCTGCAACAACAGATGTGTAACAATTCAGAGATTTTTGAAAGGTGGCTTTTAACACATGTTGCAAAAATAATCAGTTCCTTACAGGTGAACGTTTTCTTTCACAGCAGTGATGGTGGTCTTCAAGTTTCCATTTTTTGCCAGTACATCAGCTAAGTTCTTCTGAGTCTCTTGAGCAAACAGGTCAAGCTGTCTTTGTAGCGAGGACATTAACTCAGCTGCACTCTATTAAGAAAAGTCATACACCTTACTGGTATTCTTCACTAACATTAAGAAAGGCATTCACATACCTTTTAATAAAAATATAACGTACTACAGCTTTGTTATTCCAAAAGCTAAAGTTACATTTTTTTCCTATAGATGAGACAGACACTTTGCCTTTGGAGATTTACGTGAAGGCATATAAACTGGACGTGTCCATACCTAAAGTCACACAACAAAAGTTGAAAAGAATTAGGATCACCAAGCCGCTGTCTCACCATTGCTTCTGAAACAAATACCATGGTTTACTGCTACAGAGTTTAAATCAAAATAACATGTGACAGTAAGATTTCTCTTTACTCTAAGGGTACCTTAGTATGTGCTAGTCTTGTCATTTCCACTTCTTCTCTTAAATTTTCACAATCATTCTGAAGCTGAGCAAGAACATTAACTGTTTCTTCCTGTAATTTTTTCAGAGTGAGAGAAAGATCTTCAAAGAAGGTATCCATTTCTTTTTTATGACCTTCCATCTTTGAAAAAAAAAGTTTAGTCTAAGTTAAATGTCTGTTATTAGATAGGAACTGGATACTTATCTGTAGCATAATGGGGAAGTGAGGGGAGAAGAAACCTTTACTTCACAAAAATTGTCAAAGGCAAGTATAGTGGATAAATGGTGGCAAATAACATGTAGAACATTCTGAAGTTACAGAATGGCACTTGGTATATGGGCTTTCCTAAAGAAAATCCAGCAAGCAAAGTAGACAAAATAGGAAGAAGGACAACATACTTGACTAAGACTAGAGTAAGAAGCAACAGATTGTAAGCCATGTACCAGTTGCTGTTAAAGCTTGAAAACCAGCAGACAGCCTCTAGATGAAGTGAATTTATTTCAGATGAGATGCAATTAACAGAAGAGGGAAACTTAGTCCTCCACATGGAACCAAGGTTTGTTTTCAATAAAATGGAGAGAAAGAAAGAGTGGAGCTGCAGTTCAACAAAGAGTTGAAACATAACTGCCCAAGGAGGTGGTGGAGTCACCATCCCTGGAGGCGTTCAAGAAACATTTAGATGCCGTACTGAGGGACATGGTTTAGTGAGAAATATTGGTGGTAGGTGGATGGTTGGATTGGATGATCTTGGAGGTCTTTTCCGACCTCAGTAATTCTATGATTCTGTGATAACAGACTGACTGCTCCCCGCCCCCCCCCNGTAGCATCATCTATGTATATTGTTACTGTACACTACCACACTCCCCATAATGAAGATAACTAGGAAATAAAGTTTGGTACAACAGCAGGAGAAATTTGAAGTGATAGAACTCATTTAAGTCAGCTGTTTCAGATGTCTAGAATACAGTAGAGACTATACTAAAAATACCATCAAATATCTGTTATACATAGGTTTAAACATCTACATTTTATCATTCTTCTGCGGCATTTAGGCGAGCAGCTGTGCCAATATAGGTAGCAAGGGAACACAACACACACAAAAATGGAAGTCTGAAAGGAAAAGCTATAAAGTAAAACAGTGTAAGTGACAGAATAAAGGAGATAAAGCCAAACCAGGTACAAAAACACTAGCACTGCAGAAAAGGGGGTATATGCAAGTTACACAAAAGAGAAAGGCACAAGAGAAAATCTGTATATTACCTTATCAGCCACAGCTGAATATTTTTTCATGTTACTCTGAAACTGACAGTTTAGGCCCAGGACAAATTCTATCATTGGTGTCAAGCTATTTAATGCGCTTCCTAACCCTGATGCATGCTCCTTCTGGAAAGAGCAAAAGGAAAAAAAAAGGTAAAACAAAATATGGAAGTCTCCTCGGTACTTTTGTAAGAATTTATCCATATTCATATGAATAAGTAAGGTCTACGCGCTCCGCAGTTAGCTTTTGCTGTACAGCACATTACAGCTTGTGATGGGATGAGAAGGGAAGAGGGACGTAATCATGGCCAGGTGTTGAAAAAGAGCATCAGGAAAAAAAAAGATAATATTCATAACACCTCTTCTGATTGAGGATGATTTCATATACTTCAAATAATGAAAGAGTATATAAATTTACTAACAATTAATCTCAGGAGCTCAGCTTTATGATCAAGTGACAGATTCTCGTGTTGTAATACTTTTTCAGACATGCAGGAAACTTCAGTAGACACCAACTCCTTAAGAGAAGCAAAAGATGCTGATACAACTGATGTAAGAATATTAGATGCTGAAGAACTGGTAGACAAGATGTCACCTACAAAAGAAATCATGAAGTGTTACAAAACTTATTACTCTTAGCTGATCATCCAAGACACGTTATTATATAATCATTACATTGTTTAAAATAAAGCTCAATCTATTTACTAAAATGAGTCCATTTTAAAATGCTGATCTTTGATAGTACTATTGCAATATGTCAGGATGACCCTCACATACAGGTATTATACTCACCTATAAAATTTGTGTAAGACGTAAACATCTGTTGCTGCTTCACACTGTTCTCATTAACTGAATCTTGTATTTTGTTGAACAAATCAGTCATTTGTTGTGCAAATGTATTTTGGACAACAGCATTGTGCTGATCAACAGCCTTCTTACGGTCCAGTTTTGCATGGAGACCAGACACATCTTTTGTGGTTTCTTCAACTGTATTAAGCAACTAAAAATTTTTTTAAGGTTATTTCAGTAGATATTTAAATCAGAAGCCAAGCATAGATTTATGTTATGTTAGTTCTAAGTTGAAAGTGAAGCAGATATTTCCTTTAACATCAAATTACAACCATCCTTAATCTTGTGTTATGCCATCTACAGTCTCAGAACATGAAAAATCGACCTACTAGAGAACACTTGCCCCAGCTGTCAAGTATTAAAATAGGACATCTTCAGTATTTAGGAATTAAAATATAATGAACATAGAACAGTAACCAAGAAATTCCCAGTCTCTTCAAGTTTTCTGAAAGATTTGACAGTAAATATATTTTTAATTGTACTGAAAGCAAGTGATTTCCAGTATTACCTCTGTGATAATTAATTTAGAATTTGAAAGTATAGTGGAAATTTGGTTTTGTAGTTAGTGTAAATGATTTCTCTACTCATTTACCTCACACAGACATTCCACAACCCACATGCAAAACTGAGCACCCCCTCTCAACCTTACAAGAACCTGAATAGAAAGAACTTATCGTGTTGACTAAAGACACGGGATTAATCACTGTGCACTTTAAATAGCAGGACTCTGTCTCTATCAAGTCTGTTTTGAAAATTAAGACCAGTCATAAACACATAAAAAAAAGCCCCTAACTACCCTATAAAATATAGAGACATGGCAATAGTTTCAGTTACTTAGTGAGTACTATTGCACATGTTCCTTGTGTGTAATAGCTATAGAGAAACAGCTTCTTGCAATTTCTCTACTCTAGTTACGCATAACTTACTCTGTTTTAGGGTCAGGCTTAAGTGGCTAGTTAGGTAAACTAGTTATTCTGCAAAACAACTCACAACAATAGATACTGCAAAGCACTGAAACCCACATGAAAAGCTAGCTCCAGACTGACAGTTTGATGCTAGATACACTGGCTAATACTTTCACAGAGGAAGCCTTGCAATCTCCAACTCCTCACCATAACAGTTTTTAGAGGCTCAATCATAGCTTTTAAGCCTTAAAACCATTTTTGTCACTCTCACACCATCCTTTAGCGACAAAGATTTCTTTGAACAGATTGCAGAAGCCTTAAACAGAGGAAGTTATTCTTGCAATTAGATGCTAGGAGAGTGATAACCTTGCTAGCTGTGCCATGAAGTTTTTGTTCAGCATTTTCCAAAACCGAAACCACATATTCTTCTTCAGCCAGATGAACTTTGGTTTCTTCCAGATCTTTCTGTGTTTCTTCCAGTTCCTTCTCCTTGATTTCCAGATCTGTTTTACACTGCTCAAGTTCATTTTTATTAACTGTGAACAGTTCAGTTACCTACAGTGGAAGACAAACATCAATACAGTAACACTGTTCTTTGCAAGTTCAACAGCAACTCCTTGTATTTCCCAAGTTACGCCACAATACTAGAAAGCAGTTTGTCATCAACAAAAGCGGGTTTCAGCATTTTCATCTGTAAGGCTCAGAAGTCTTAAGCCTGACTAGAGACTAGAGGAGTCTTTATTTACTGAAAACATCACAAACCAAAGCTGTTTTCATTGTGAAAATCCTTCAATTCCCTATTCAAGTCACAAGACCAAGCACTCATTATAACACAATGAAGAAATCCCACTAAACAAATATAAGCTGATAGAATGAGGAATAATCAGTAAAACTGGTCAAAAGGTAAGCCTGGTTATACACACTAGTTACATATTCCATTTATTAAAAAGAGAAAGCTCCAATTTTCTGCATATTCTTAATTTATTAGTGAGAGCTCATCACCATCCCCCTCTCTCCTCATTCTTAGCTTCTAAGCAGATAACTGGCAACTGAGATTACGCTGTTTTACAAGAAGATTTTTGCTGAAAATTCAGCAAAAAAAATTAAAGGTTAAGTTTTAAACATTGAAAGAGTTTTAAAAATCAATATTGCATTCTGCAGTTTCATATATGGTATTTGAAATTCTCAACTTCTAGGATTTAAAAGCTTCCATCAACTAATTATTAAGGACATTTAAGACCAACATTTTTCTGACTGTTATTGTTCAAACATCTCTCTTCCTTCCCTGAAGACATCTTCTCTTTATCTGGGGGATTTAGCCACACTCGAGAAACGGTACTTACTCTTTTCATCTCTTCCTCCATGACACTGATTTTGTCAATATACTCTGCAATTTGTTCTTCCTGAACCGTCAGCTTTCCATTAAGGGCTCTAAAGCAAAGATTAATAAGAACAATAACAGTAATAGAGCTGATTTCCAGATCAGCTATTGGTCTCATGCTGCATGTTCAATCATTTCAAGAAGTATTGTTGACTTCGGCATTAGAATTTTCAATTAACGCAGAAAGGATTAAAGACAGCTTATTTTGCTTTGTGAGAAGACTTGTTTATACAAAAAGTTTCAAATAGAAAGTTATATATAAGCTGATAGAGCAAATAAGATATTAAAAAAGATGCATGCTTGTTATACTTGTAGCAAGTTCCACAAATAAAGTTCTTAGTGCAAGCATATTTCATAGGCTTCTATTTGTGTAATAACTAATTGCTAAAGAAGAAAATGACTGGTCAGTTAAATCTTCCTAACTTAGCTTTATGAAAACAGATCTGGAAACGTTTCTGAATAAGGATGGAAACCAGTATATGCTGTTAGATATTTTATAGCAATCCTGAACACATACTCAAAATTTTCAAGGGAAATATAGACTCCGTTTTTCTCACGTGTAGCAGCAAGGTCTCGTTTCAGACGCTCAATTTCTTCAGTATATTCCTGCATCAAGAAATAACCACATTTCAACTTGAAAACTTATACTTTATTTTCAAAGTTTTCCTCAACAGACATCTCACAAGATGGAATTATATGAAAGTTTTGCACAAGCACAGAAGGATGTTCCAGAATCTAGTGTTTCACTTCTGAGTCCAAATAAGTTCAGTGTACCACAGCCTAAATTCACACCATTGCACATATACGGAGCATTGAAGCTTCCCATTCAAATTATTCTTTATTCCATTTAACAGCTTATATTGGGAACTGCAGCTTCTTTAAGAGCATTCAGGTTCTTCATAGTGCCTTTTCATTCATATTTACTGACAATTTAAGCATTTTCTAGGGAATTAAGCTGCTAATAGAGAAATTCAGAAAGAAAGTAATCTCCTGTTATTCAGTAGATCTTCACTATCTGGTAAACAGGTAATCCATACATGGTCAAAGATAATAGCAATTGCACTCTCTCCAGCTTTAGTTTTAGCAATAGCTTCAGTATTTGCACAGTGTTTAATACCGTATGATGTAAAGCATTATCTCAGTGATTAAAATCACCTCAGAAATGCCCTGCTGGTAGTCAATTTCCTCACAGTTTCATAACACAGTTTCTGCTGCGCAGGAATTAACAGAATCAAACGTATTCTGTCTTTACAGTAATCAAGTAAACATGTCTAGCTTACCTTAATAAGAGCTTTTTTGGTCAGCTTCTGGTTAACTTCAGGCTTGTTCATTATGTTCTTTGCCCTGTGGGCGTATTCTAGCGTACTCAGTGTTTCCTGTGATAAACAGATACAACATTAGGTCAAGCTAAGGAGAAAATAATCTTGGAAAAAGAAACATTCTAGGAATAGATATTCAGATTAAAATTTACCTCAAAATTTATAGATGCAGGAGAAACTGTTGCAATTATTGATGTCTTTGTTCGTCCTCCAAGAGAATCTTGAAGGATTCTTGTGAGCTTAGATTCCCTGTATGGAATATGCGGGGCTCTTTCTACTAGAGCAGAAATAACTCTTCCCAGAGTCAGGAGAGACTGGTTGATATTTCCAGCTTCACGAGCTCTTTTGTCAACTGCCCCAGATCGACCAATGTTCTCACTTCCTGCAAGATCAACCTGAAAGAGGAAAGACTTATACTTCTATCTCAAATCACCACAAAGAATGCTTGCCCCGTTGCAGAACACAACACACATGAACAAACATGTATTTGTTCAGGAGATTGTAGGAGTGACAAATGAGACAGACATTTCTAGGAGTGACAAACAGTTCATATTGCTCAGAAAAATGATGATTTTTTTGCCCTTACAAGTGTTTAATTCTCAAGAGAATGAGGTTACATAGTTTAGTTCATTACTTTAATACTGTCATCAATTAAATTTAATACAAATACTTACCAAGTTTAGCTTCCCAATTTTAACAAGTTCTTCTCCATCTACTGTGGTTTCTTTCATGTGGATGGTAATTGAAAATACAGAGTGGGAACGGCTATAAAAGAATTCAATTTCAGACAAACATTCTTTAAGCCAAATTATCTGCTCTCTGCAAGACATTACTTCAGGTTAGCTATCAGTGCTCTTTATAAGGAATAAATGCACCCCAATAATTGCAACTTACACATTTCCAATACAATAAAAATTGTCTATTTTTGTCTCTATACACATAAGGAAATTATCATCTAGCAAGCTTGAATACCAAACTTCAACAAGTTGCTTCATCGATGCTTCTATCTTATTTCAAGTGAAGCCAACAGAAATACTTGATGTTGATATTTCTATGTTCTCTAGTCACAGACACTTCAAGAAAACTGGCTTGCAGTTTTTGTAGCCAAAACAATAGGAACAAGTTTACAAAACTTGTGATTAAGAAATCTAGTACTTTATTCAGACTAAAGAAAATCTGCAAGAATCTGAATCCAATATTAAAGATGTAGAAATTCAATTTAGTTTTCAGTCAAAACATTAATTAAGTTTAAAAAATATGTTAGCTTGAGATTATTTCTTTAACAAGCTTTAACAAGCTTTCACAATAGAAAGCTGAGACATACAGTAAACCATACAAGTTATGGCAGTTTGAAACCTACTTGTTTGCAATGACAGACACAAAATCTGCAGCTCAAGAATGAGAAGTCAGTAATAAATACTGAGATTTTTGACTAACTTGTCTACCAGACTCTGACTATGAGCTGCAATCATAAGACATAGCCTGCATTGCCATACAAAAATCCCTTATTCTTATTCCTGACTTCCACAATACACCTTGTACGTTTTCAGAAGCTAGCATTATGCCATAAAAAACAGATCTGAACATTATTTTCTAAGTTCAGTTTCAGAAACAAATCCTAATTTACCACTTCCTATTGTTGGTGAGGAGAGGAAGGGACACTTCAGACGCCTAGATTTTTTCTAGTGAGCAGAACCAGGAAAAAAGCACCAACAATAAACTAATAATATCCCATAATAGCTAGAATAAAGACAATCCATCTCTTTAACACAGGTATATATGCTAAACATAATTAATATTTACTGTAGAGATTACTTATCCCATGCTAAAACATGCAGCATACTTCAGTGATACCTGTCAGACTTTTGTTTCCATAGGAATATAAAGCTTTGAAAAAGCTAACTGCTTAATTTTGTGTTATTAATAAATTTCAATAGTCTATATGTCAGACTAAGAATATTCTACCCCTCATGTTGCACCTGGATAGGTGGAATTTTGGAACTACCATTTTAACTGTATATTTAAAATAGCATGCAACCTTAAAGCAAGAGCTTGTATAATCACATCTTCCTCTGACAGCAACAGCTTTTTAAGATGAGAGACTACCACAATTTATGACACCTCTCCATATATGTACTAGAATGCATTAACTCAAAGAATGCAAGAAAGTTTCTTGCTATGGTTTCCTAATCCACATGTGGCAACAAACCATAATATACAATCTCAAGGCCAGGCAAGGTTTACTCTGGCTTCAACAGTTTTTACTTCTTCACTAAAATCCAGTTTAATAGAACATTAACAAAAAAAAGTTTCTGAAACACACAAGATTTGTACCTGGAATATGCATTCATGTAAGTAGCTGCAGTTGTTCTCTTTGCTGCACCCCTTTCCAGGATCTGATAGACTTCATTTTTGTTGTGTACAGTTACCTCCTCTAAGCCTTTAATAATTACACCTCTCTGTCAAAAAAAAGCAGACACATTCACTCTACCTCTCCAAACACTTCCAGAAGCCTTCATATAACAAATTTTGGAAGACTGCACTCACCTTGTTTCGGGGGTCATCAAACATCTGCAGTCTTTCTCCAACATCAGGAGCAGGATTCAGAAGATCAAAAAGCTCCTCATTATATATTTCCAAAAGAGACACTTTCACTGAAAATTCAGTGCCATTCTCCGTGAGTTTTTCAAAGATTTGATGCAATGTACGAGGTATTATACCTGCTAATGGATCCTACAGATTAAAATGGAAAAAAAAATAGATAGATAGATGTACAAAAATAGAGACAGGGGAGGGAGTGAAGTAGTAGCAAATTTCAGCTACGGTCTGTTGGTCTACTGGATATACACAGAAATACACTGAATAAAGATTATTTTCTGTACAATTATTGCTAAGATTTGTACATATGCATTAATGATGTAAAGTTCTGGTTTTCATAAGTAATGAGAACACTTGTTAATTTACTAATGTTTACCAAAAGTCAGCTTCAGTGTTTGAAATGAATCAATTTTAGGTTGTCTTTAGCTTTCTGCAATATCTACCTTTGTGTTACACAGTACAGCTACATGAGAAACCTCATGAGTAAAAACATACCTCTTCCCAAGTGTACTCCTCATTGGGGGACCGTTCCCCTTCCATTGTGAAAGTCTTACCAGTACCAGTTTGGCCATAGCTGTTAAGAATGAAAAATTAAGATGTAAACAAGGAACAAAGATTAAAGTGAAATTTTCTAATAGTAATTACTGGGATACTTACGCAAACACTGTACAGTTATAGCCCATAATAACTTCATCCAAAATGGGACACACAACACTCCGGTATACATCAATCTGCTTTGCCTGAGCTCCAAAAACCTGTCGGAGCAAAGACAACACGTTCTATTTACTACTACAGTAACATATTGCACCGTGCATACTGCACAATGCAGACATCAGACTCTATTAAGAGAAATTTGCTGGGCTGTATCTACAAGTCTCCAGCTTGACAAGCAGTTACCATATCAAACGTGTAAGTCTTCTTTAACGTCTTGTCTGTGAATCCTCCAGTGCGGACGCTAACTTCTTTTCGTGCTTGATCACAGTCTACAACAGCATAGGAGTTTGCTTTACGTTCCGAGGCATTAAAAGGCCTAAAAACAGAAGAATATCAGATTAATACAATTGCTAACAAGAGCATGAAATGGTCCAGAGGAGGGCCACTAAGATGATCAGAGGGCTGGAGCACCTCTCCCGTGAAGAAAGGTTGAGGGAACTGGACTTGTTCAGCTTGGAAAAGAGAAAGCTCCGGGAAGACCTCATTGTGGCCTTCCAATATTTGAAGGGAGCCTATAAATAGGAGGGGATACGAATGTTTATGAGGGTGGACAGTGATAGGACAAGGGGGAATGGTTTTAAACTAAGACAGGAGGTTTAGGTTAGATATTAGGAAGAAGTTTTTCAGAGGGTGGTGACACACTGGAACAGGTTGCCCAAGGAGGTTGTGGACGCCCCATCCCTGGAGGCATTCGCGGCCAGGCTGGATGTGGCTCTAGGCAGTCTGGTCTAGTGGTTGGCGACCCTGCACATAGCAGGGGAGTTGGAACTAGATTATCTTTGAGGTCCTTTTCAACCCAGGCCATTCTATGATTTTATGATTTAAGAATTCACAAAATGATAACTGAGCAAGAGGAACATTAACCGAGTTAAGTTAAAAGCATTATATTTGTTTAAGGAAAACTGACACAACTTGCTTTCCAGACCTTGTTCTCCTTCTATTTGCTACAGGACAAATCAAGCATCTACAGCTTTTCATGCATTTACATGGTTAGCTGTTTGTTGGTTTTTTTGTTTTTTTTTTTAATAATAATAAAGAAGTGTCCATAAATACATTTATGACTGCTTAGCCGCATGCACATTTAATTTGCATTTAAAAATGTATTTTCTGCTAGATTTGTCTATCCAATGAGAGGAGCAATTAAATGCTGCAAAGAGTTGTATGAATAAACACCTTGAGAAAAGGAAAAATGTATGTATGACAGTTAAGGTAACAGTGAACCAAATCAATGCGCTTCAAAAGTTTCCTATTTTTCCACTTAGACAAACAATGCAGCCCACACGTCTCTCGTGAATGACAACTCCCTAAGCACCAGATATGCTAATACAACCCACAACTAGCAGAACAGTAGACAGCAATGCTGGAATCTTTATGACGCTGACACATTTGAATAAAATCTGTGAATTCTGAATAGAATTCTGTAAGACAGAAAAGAACACCATTGGTTTGGAGGACAGAAAGTCTACATACCTTTTAATTAATATTTCTAAGTAAACTTTAATAGAGATAAAAGAAAAAAGTTCAGTATTTTCTTTTATCACTAAGTTAATCCAAACATGGCACATAAAATTTTTCTTAAAGGGGCATCAACAATAATCCATCATAAAAAAACACAGGCTAAATCACAAAATGTGTTTTTATATTTCATTCTGCAGTGTTACTGAACTGGATGTCTGTTACCCATAAAGGAACTCCTGACTCTTGTGGCTGACATTTCCTCCTCATGGTAGCACTGAAACTGAAGCGTTAGATTCTAGATAGGCCACTCGATGCTTCAGCACAAGACAGCGAACGGAGTCAGGCTGCTGTGGTAACAGCCAATGATTACAACAATCTTGTTCACAGGGGGAAGTTACGGCTTTGGCTTTGCTACTTCTAAAATAGCAAGAAGCTGAACAGTAACTGTAGTCTGCTCCGCAGGGATATAACAGAGAACCAGACGAATGCAGACCAGGGAAGCACAGAAATGGCCTTATAGTATGGGCCACAACCTCGTGATTAACGGGCAATTCAGTTAAACTAGAGCAAGTATTACTGGGCAAGCAGCAACTTGGCACATCACAATGGCATTTGGTGACAGGTTCATCCGCCTAAGTTATAGAAAGGACATTAACATACAACAGAATCATAGAATAGTTTAAGTTGGAGGGGACCTTTAAACACACAGTAGTATACACATTCAAAAGGTCCAAATTCGTGTTTTATTGAAACACAGTGAATGTGTGACTTGAGGTTTTTGATAAGCTCAGAATCATCAGGCTTCTGAAGCAAATTAGGGGCCACTGAGACAATTGCATCCATTGATTTGCAAAGTGAGTAGAACTCAAGTGCTGCGGAAGGGAACAGGAAGGAGCATTTGCTGTCTATTCCAAAGTATCAGTCACAACAAAAGCAAAACATTGCTCCACATATAATCCTGATGCTGCTATTGTGCAGGACACAATCTTAATTGAATAGACACCAATACTCAGAGAGGCTGCAACAAAACGACACAGCACTGGTCAGATGGAAAAGAAGCCAGTTGCTCAACAGTGTTTCAGATACAACTGCTCCAGAATCATTCGTCTTTTGCAATATCCCTGCCTTTCACCAACACACCAGTCTCCTAACACCCATTCCAGCACCTTCTTACTCGCACTGCAAGAATAAAAGAGAATGCTGCTTTTAGTTGTTATTTTCAGCGTCCGTTTGTTAAAGTAGAACCTCCCAGTAAGAGACATCAGTAACAACGTGTAAGCCAGCCAGCGTCTGTACTGACGGCACAAAGAAACCCTACAAAGGCAATTTGGAACACGGTATCATTACCTACGCTAACTCTCGTTCAGCTGCCCTTACCGTCCTACACAGCCTCACGCTGGATAGTTACTATTCAGCAGACGCTGACCCATCCCGCACGGTGCCCGCAGCACTCGCTCTGCAAGAGCACCGACCCGCCTGCCCGCGCCACGCGGCCCGGAGCGCCCCCCGCCAGCAGCAGCACGCCCCGCGCAGCTCCCCTCCCTCGGGCCCGGGGCTCGCCGCGCCTACCTGCAGCGCACCACCACCTGGATATTCTTGCCCTTCTCCTCCTTCTCCTTCTTCGAGCCGCCGCCGCTCTGGAAGCTGAGGGAGGCCATGGCGCACCTGGACGCGAGCGGGCCGAGAACGACAGAAGAAGCACCGGCCGCACTGCCTGGGCGCGGCTCAGGCTGAAGCTGAGACTCGGACCCAGCCCAACGCCTGCGAGCGCGCGCCGCCGTCACCTTCGAACCGCGCGCCGCTGCGGCCCGACCAATCAGCGGGCGCCCGCGGGGCAGCATGGGACTTACTTTCAAATTTCGGGTGATGACGCCAAAGCACGGCGGAAGCGACCGATCCTGCCGTGAGCACTGTGCATGCCGGGAACTGTAGTGCCGGCGGGGCACCACGTGACACAAACGGGGCCGCGCAGCCCCCACCCAGAGGCCCCGCCCCGAAACCGACCCGCGAGAGCGAGCAGCTCCGCCCCGCTGCGGGGCAGTGCGGAGCGTTTTGCCGAGTATGGTCGTGCCAGCGGGCAGGTCCTGCGGCAGAGGGAAGGAGCGGCTGGCACCGGAGATTTAATCGGTCCGGGACGGTTTGCTCTCAAGAAGTCCATATGGGATCCTACACATGTTCATAGCGTCACTTACTACAGTGCTTTTAGTTGCTGTTTTAGGGCCTTTCCAATTACCCAAACTAGGATTACCCACCTATAATTCCACAGGTTCCTTCCCCACCCCCTATTTTTTTTAAATGGTTGCTTTGAAACTTATACCTCCTCCATGAGGTCTTACAGCTAATAGAATGAATCCCAGCCTGCAAGGCTTGTGGTCCTTTTTGCGACAGTGCCATGAAGCAGCACCACGCGGTGCTCCTTCACCATCTACCTCCAAAGTTAGAACAGTGTCAGAGCTCATCAGTTTCATCACAAACGTAACAGGGAAGGACACGAGGAGTTGGTTCTTGGTCTGCTGTAAGCAGGCACTGATTCAGAGAACACGAACATTCGACGACGTGTCTGACATTAAATACGGGCTGAGGATGAGGCAGGACAACAGCTAGGAAATCTTCAGTGCTTAAGAGCAATGTTCATTAACAGCCTCTCTCAGCCACTGTCTGCACTTTGTTCCACGTAAGACCTTACTGATTTTATGCCACTGAAAACAACATAATATTAACGTATATATAGCAACAATACATATGAAATATAGCAAATATAATAAGTAGCAAATATTACATAGGATATACATACTACATGAAAATGAAATTACTTTGCAAGGACAAACATTTAAAGTTTGTAACCACCAGATGTACTGCTGCCTTTCAACACCCATTTAAATTGTTTGGGCTCTAACCCAGAAAATAAGGCAATGAATCCAAGAAAATGCTTGTAACAAAAAAAAATCTTTTAATTTATAAGCACAGAAAACTACAGAATCTATAATTTCTACCAGTGTTGAAGCCCAGTTTTGCAACCACAATGACTTTGGTGGTTGATGAAACATTAATAAATCTATGAGCCTCTCATGAAACACTAAAATCACAATAATGCATTTTGTTTCAGTTAAGATTTAACTAATTAGGAAAATTAATATAATACAAAAGCAACAGCAATTGCAAATTGAGACCACAATCATTCTTCCTTTTTTTTTTTTTTTTTGTATTATGTGCTAGGAGTAAAAATAAATCATACTTACACTTGTATCGGAGTTTCTGCTAGACTGGAGAAGCTGAATGCAGGTTATGTAAACATACTGAAACTACTTTTTGCTCTCTACTCCCTCAGACAGATCATAGAAAAGAAGGCAGCACTGACAGACAAGACGTCTTTTCATCTCATTTCTGCCTCTTTCTTTTCTGGTATGAAAGTATGATCAGCATCAGTGAGAATTTTGCTTAAAATAAGAACACGTCTGTCATTAACATACAAACCTGCATTCAAACAACAGGAATCAGTGTAATTACTAGGAGCTAAATCAGTGGTAAGTGGAAAGCACAAACTTCTGGTAATCAAGTTAGCTTAAAAATTGCAGTTTAATAGCTGTAGCTCTGTTTTACAAAGTCAATGTACAGAACAATGGTCATACATTTCCTGAGACTAGGTTGAGACTAAAGATACTAATACATAATAAACACAAACTGAGTAACAGGGAGCTGGCATTTCACAAGCAATAAAAGTAAACATGAGAAAAAAAGACTATTTAGGATAGTCTAAACAGTGGTTAGGAGAACGACCTTTAGGAATGCATGTACATTGTACTGTGAGAAATGTTTTATTTTTTTCTTTTTAGGAAAAGACAACAAGCATTACAGAAAAGTAACCCACATAGTAATACACACATCTGCCAGAACGATTTCAGTAGAGATTACTAATCCCTATTTATTGATAAAAAAGAACAGTTTTTCAGTAAACCTTGAAAACAGCTCCATGTTTTATAGTGATATTCACAGAAAATGAATGTTTCAAAACTAACTCAATAAATCAAATCAGATGACCTGGATAATTATAGGTATGGAGGCTTGGCAAATAGAATTGTTGATACTAAAACATGATTAGCTAAGAATTAAGAAAGTTATAATAATGGAGAGATATAATTACAAGCTTGGCCGAGATTTATTCAAGGCTTAATAGAACCTCTTTTGACTACCAACATGGTACACATTATATAAGATGAAATGGGCTAGAGAAGGGTCTCCACATGCAATCACCACTGAAGAATTAACAGCAAGTTTAACTCCTAGAACGTTCAGTAAAAAGAGATAATTTTGGTCACATCCTGTTTAATATTACCAGTAACAGAGAATAAAAGTGTACTGATTAATGGTACGACATTAAAGAGGAGATGACCCATAACTCACATTTACGTAACAGAATCTCTGGCTTTTGAACAACCAGCCCAGCTGGCCAGCAAGATTCTAAACTCTTTGTTATTCACATATAGAAAGTCGAAAGAAAAACCTACACACTGTGCTGGTGTATTTTCAGCTGAGGACAGCAGTTTCCTTCAGTCACGGCAATAAAAGAGCTGTTTCACTGGTAAAAATGGAAGAAAAAATGCGATAAACTAAATTCCTCATAGTAAAAATTTAAGGATTCAATGCATGTACAACATCAATAAAAAGAGAATTGGTTTCAAATACTCAGGAAAAATACACAGAATAAAGGGTCTCTTTTTCCTGTGTATGTGCCGGGTTACTCTCTGTCAGATGGTGGGACTTCTAAACTTGTTAGAGTCAACATAACAAAAAAATCACCATACTTACACAGGACCACATGCATTTGTGTAATTACTTCAAAGCAAAGCTAAACTTTAACCTTACACTTACTTATTCTCAATTAAGACATGCATCTAGATGACATTTTTACATGAAAAGGAGGAAAATAATGGATGGGAAAACTGCAAACGTAGGTTTGATAGGACCTACAGAAGGCAAAAGGAAATGTCTCCTCGACTTCTCATTATCTTCTGAATTTCATATTTTAAAATATTAATTCATTCACCATTTTTAAACTTGGTGCAGTAAACAGAGAAGCATCCTTCGTCAGGAATATTATGGTATCTTTCCATTACCTCAGACTGTTGTATCTCAGTGACTGCATTTAGGTATGAGTTACACAAAGAGTAAAGAACATCATTTTTTCCCTTCTGTGTCTGAAACACATAATAAAAGAAGAAGTTATGAAGCATCAGGTAGATTGGTCATATATACAAATACAAAAAATAAAAGGGAAAAGAAATTATACTTACACCAAAACTTATTAGGAAAACCCCAGAAGCCAAACAAGTTGAAAAACAGAAATGTGTCAAGGTGTCAGCAAACATTATTTCAGATAGGAAAGCTGCCCTAAAATACAAATAAATGTATCATATACTAAGAAAGATGTTTATACATACCTTTACTGCTGAAACTGGTGAAGAGTGGTCATGTAGAACATTAAGCTTCTGACAGTTGTTTGTGCAACTGTAATTATTCTACTTAGCTATGAAGTTTGGGGGGTTAGGAAAGTTGTAACAGGGAAAATGGAGCTGTACTGGCATAAAAATGTCTGACCCTACTACAGACAATCCTTTTCTTCATAGTCTAAACATGTGAAAATAGGTCTTTCTAACAGATGAAATTATATCAGTTAAACAATACCTGTACAATTACAGGCATTAAATGCTTCTGTTAACAAGCCATTAGAGAGAAACTAATTATTTTTATATAAAGACATGGGAGGTATTTCCTATCCCTAATCTCAATTTTCTAAGGGAATGTACCTGATTAGTGATTCTATTTTCTAACATAATTGCAGTTCAATGTATCATGTTTATACATGACTTCTCTGATGTATAAAGGTTCAGTTAGGGAATTTACATTAGACGCACAGGTGTTACGGCTAAACATATTCCAGCGGTGATCAATAATGCTTTATACATCTACACCTTGTTATGAAACTATCACTATTTATTTTAGAGTGGAAAGAACCATAACCTATGGGACTTTTTTCAGCCTGAGGCCAGATTTCTTCAGAGGCATTTTATGAGGGCTGCTCCAAAAGTAAAGCCTCTTATTATGTTGGCCCACAACGTCAGAAGCGGATGTTGGTGGTATGGCAGTAGAGGTTGAACCTTCCCACCAATATTCCTTACATTTTGTTGCCATATGACAGGTGGCAGCAGAGGGGCAGTCTGACATAATGGCATCTGATACAAAAGCGTGCATGAAGCATAGGCGTGTCACTGAATCTCTCCATGTGGAAACAATGGCACCCACTGACATTCATCAGCAACTGCTGAACATTTACGGAGACCAAACAATGAGATGGTGGGTGTTGCACTTTAGCATTGGTAGCAGTGGTCATCTCCACTGGTGCAGATTTTTATGCGCATAGCAATGCAGGCTCTTGTTCATCGCTGACAAAAATGCATAACTAATGATGGTGACTATGTTGGAAAAAATAGTGTTTTGTAGCTGAGAATTTGCACTATCGAACAGCGTTATAGTGCTCTTTATAGCTGTTGCAATTTCCATGGAATAAATAGAAGGCATTACTTTTGGAGCAACCTACAGAAATCCAACTGCAATTTTACTTGAATCCAGAATTTTAGGCAGGTGGAAAAATAAGCTTCTAATAGAAACATAACAAGATTGTAATTGGAGTTTAACACTTGTTGCTTCAGTTTTCAACAGGAATAGAAAACACCTGTTTTATTCTAAACAGCTTTGAGCCTGACTGCTTTTAGGATTGCTTTTCCTGCACTGTAGCCACGTCACATATCCTGAAGAGGGATCTGCTACTCTATCAGGCTTTTTCATGGCAACTTTTGAATAATTTCCACAGTGACTCCGAATCTTAATTGATTTGATCTTTTTGACAACACCGTTTTTTCCTCTAGAACAGATAAGGAAATCTGCACCAATTGCCTTTCAGCAATTAAAGTCCTATAGAGAAAAAAAAAAATTAAACAGCTGGGCTACATTGTGAAAGTTCTTTACTTTTGGTAATGGTGTTATATTAAAAATACTTTAAAAACATGCAAAATATGTCCAAAAAAATTGGAGGAGGGTGGTTTCTGGCTAGTATATAAACCGAAACAGAGAGTAGTTCATTATAATAATATGTGTTCCAAGTAAATATCAGTGCAAAAGCACGGCCTCTAAACAAGCTTACAGGGAGTAGAGTCAGTAAAACAAGTGTAAAGTATAGTAGGTGTGAACTTTATTGTGTTAGACGCGTGAAGATGTGATCTTTCATCATCGCAGCTACACAAGGAGAAGCCCTTGCCCTAGATGCAACTACTCCCAGAATACCACAGTTCTGCTGATGTAGCATGTTTCATGGTTTTATGGTTTTTTGTTATCGGTATTCCACATCATAACATCATGTAGTGCACTGGGAGTTAAAGAGTTAACATTCCAGGTCTGTGGATAGTTCCAAGTACCTGGTTTTCAGAAGAGAACAACAACTGCATACTACATACCTCAGAGGACATTGCATTGTTCTTGTTTCCGTTTTCCATTCAGAGGGAGAGAGAAAACTGTTCGCAGATCACGAGACGTCCCTCTCTGCTGCCTTTCTGTTTGTCCCGGCTAGACATCTTGCCTTCAGCATTAGAGTAAGGCCTTTGGTTTTTGGACACTCTTTCTCATTTTATTTGATTTATTAGCTTCAACTTCAATTATATTGTATTATATTGTGTTATCTTGCATTCCGGTATCTTTTTTAGTAAATTAGCTTTCCTCCTCAGATCGTTGCCACTGTTTTGTTTTTAGGTCCATCTCACTACCCTTTTCCCCATTCCCTTTTTCTGGGGTGTGGGTCCATGGGTCCCACCACCCCCTTAGTCATGGAACCAGGCTGAACCAGCCCTTAAACTGCTGACATATGTATACATAGCTTAGGCAAGGTCTATAGGGAAAGGCGGTATTTACCAGAGCAATTAACACAGTGGAAAAAAGGACGGTATATTAGGGTAGAAAACTCTTTCAGGACCTGAAAAAGGAAAAAAACTGCTTGTATGCTTTTGTAACTTTCACATGATAGCTGATACGACCCATCTACAACTTACAATAGCAAAAGAGACAGGAGCATTTCTTCTACTCCAAATCCCAACCTTTTAATCCCCTGGTTGCTTCAGGAAGAAAGCAGATCTATTACAAGAGGCAATCACTTGGCAGTTTGCCTTCTGCTCAGTGCAGCAGTATTACCCTTGCACAGGCAATGGGATAGGATAGAATTAAGATTAAAGATCTCATCACTTATCCTTTCCTTTTCCACTCCACCCTTATATTCTCTTTTACATATACTAGGAAATGGAAAAAAACAGATTACCTCAAACTAGAATCTCATGAGGACAACGTGACACTTCCTTTTTCCATGATGTACCATGTTGTGTTAAAACTAGGCTCCCACACAATTCTAAATCCAATCAGTTAATTTAGGCAAAGACTACTGCTTTGCTCTAACCAGGTTTAGTTAACTTGTGAGACAGTTCTGTATCTAAACTGAGACCAGAGTGTGGGTGTGCTTGATACAGACATGACTACTTTAAATTAGGAAGCTCAGGTACAGATAGGAACGTCTCCATAGCAGCCCAGGCATCAATGGGAACCAGCAGCTGAACGTCTAACAAAACTCCCTGACAGATTTTGTTGACCATATGGAGTACCATGCTGTCATTCTAAACAGCTAATATGACCAAAGATGAGAGGTTTAAAGCTGCATCAGATACATCTTCACTCCCATCTCTGGATACAGGAATAGCCTAAGCTGTGTCATTGGGTTCTGAAGGACAGCAGGGTCCTGTGAAGTGCTTCCAGCTGTGACCTACCACCTGTAAGGAAGGCAGCGAGAAGCACATGGACTAAAACTGGGCACTAAACGTAGCAAATTAAGATATTTTTCAGTATTTTTAAGTTTTGTGAAATAGAACAGTGGAAACAAGCTATTCGTTAAGAAAACAAGTTATTAGGAACACAAACAGGTGCTGTGGAGATTTTTTTAGTTTCTTTTCCTAAAAATGAATTAAAGTAGCCAGCCACAACCACGGTCCTCCCACAGGCAAGTATACCAACAAGAGAACAAAATATTTCCCCAGAAATTCGGGGGCCTGCAGTTACAGCAGAAGCTCAGCCAGCCCAGCACTCGCACCTCCCGAAGCAGCGTGCAGCGGGGCCCGGCGCCACACAGCTCATGGGCAGCGAGCGGAGGCCACGCGGATCCTACAGGATTGCTCCCAAAGCTTAATTCCTCTCCCTGCGGGCAGGGAGGGTTTAGACATCAGCTCCACGACGAGAACTGAAATCACAGCCACTCAGGGCGGCACCGAACCCAAATTAAGAGGCATCCAATTACCTTTTGTCTCGGCTTTCGCCAGCAGGGAAACGGCCGGACCCCACGCGGACCCTCAACGCGGCGGCGGCGGAGCACTCCTCCTCCCCTTTGCGCCGTCCGCCTCTGCCGGGCGCGGCTCGGGGGCCCACCCGCCGCGACGAGTATCGCCCCGGCTCCCCGCCCAGCCACCCACCCCCTCCA
>JACDJE010000052.1:1249125-1343749 GCA_016647715.1 Pavo muticus
CCCAGCCGCAGCCCCCGCCCCGGCGGCAGCAGAGGCAGCCCGACGCGCCCCCAGGTACGGGCCCCGCTAGGCCCGGCGCGGTGGAAGCGGCCCCGCCGGGCGAGGAGGGCGGACGGGACCCCGAGGGCGCCGGGGAGGGATTGGCCGGGCGGGGAGGAGAGGCGGGCGGAGAAGATGGCGCCGCCGCCGGCCGCGGCGCTGAGCTGAGCTGAGCTGAGGAGCGGCGCGTGCTGAGGGGGAGCGGGCCGGGCCGTGCGGCGGGGAGAGGCCGGGCGCGAGCGGCGGGGCCGGGATATGCGGCAGCGGCTGCTCCCTGAGCTGAGGCGGGCTCTGCTGGGCTGCGCGCGTCCCTGGGCCGCCCCGGCCTCACAGTTCGCCCCTCAGCGCGGCTTTCTCGGGTACGGTGCGTGCGTGTGAGGCGGGGGGACCGGGCGGAGGGAACGGCGCTGCGTGAGGGGCCGGAGATCCGCCCGCGTCCCCTACGTTGTGTGAAGGCCGGGGCGGGGGCGCGTTGTGCGGCCGGGGCAGCCCTGGCTCCGTGGGGAACGAGGGCAGCCCGGAACGCGGGGCTGTGGGGAAACCGTGAGGGGAGCGGGGGGCGGGCGGCCTGCGCTGCTCCTCTGGTACCGGCAGGGCGGCCGTCTGCTGCCCTGCTGGGGCAATCCTTTGCGTGCCGGGTGGGCTTCCTGATTGTTGGTTGTTATTGTTTTTTTTGCCTTCATTTTCCTTTAAAAAAAAAGGATTTCTAATGTTGCTTAACTTACCCTACTCTCTTGAAGCATAAGCATCCCAAATGGGGCAAAAATACGTTGCTCCGAGTTACCCGAAGTTAACAGGAAGGAGAGGGGAACTTTGTTTTCTTCCTTCTGTAGGTGCTGTGTCTGTTACCCTGGTGGCCAAAGCTGTATTTAGCGGTGCAAAAGTAAGATGGCAAAGTAGCTTTTCTTTTCCTTGGGAAAACAAATGACTTATGATGACTCATGCTGTCAACTGCTCGTGTGGCAAAATTTGGGTACACCGTTATTGTTTGTAATTGCTGTGTGCACCATGGCATGAATGTACCGCGCGTGTTGGCTGTTGTGAAAGTAATCCACAATGTGTGTTCTGAGCCGATGCTTTTCCAAGGCTGTCGTTCCTTCTGCTGGGTTACTTGGAGAATTTGAATGTATACAGTATTTGGACTTTGCTGTGTGTGAGTAGGCCTGTTGTGTTTTCATACTGCCTACAACCATGAATTAATCATCCATTTAATTGTGAATTAGGATCTACATAAATGATAATGAAATGAGAGGGGGCAGACGAGGCCTAGTACTTCACATAGATTTTTTTTTTTTTTAAAGATGAAGAACTTGTGAAAATTAAGACTCTGGTAACAGATATAATTTAATAATTGAGTAACAGAGATAATTTCCACGTTAGGACCTTCTTATCTCTTCTCATCTCTCACACGACATTGAAATTAGCCACTTCAGCCTCAACAAAAGAGCAAATTATGCCGGTGTTGGGATGTCCCTACAAGTGTGTTTACATGTGTGTAACGCTGTGGCAAAGTCCCTACATTCAGGACTTTATCAGAGTGTCAGTGATACACCTCATATTGCACGTGAACACAAAAGTAGCTCCCTGCTCTGCTACCTCCAGAGCTCCAGAGAAAGAAAGAGGGAAGAGGGGAAAAAGGTTCCTTACCAAGGCATTTCGCTGAGCTGGAAGGTGTTAGCACGTGATTAGGGGTCACTGCAGGTTGCTCACTGAAGTCATTACTAAAAATACTGTCAAGCATTTGGGAAGTCATATTGGGTTGATTTTTCTGATGTATTAATTGTATTGTATTGGATACTTTCATAATGTTTGTCTTTTTAACAAGATAGCAAAAGGACACTTTGTAATAAGAATGTCTGGAAAGGAATTAATTTAACTGTACTGTGCCTACAGTTATGTATTTGGATGCATGCGGTCTGTCAGTGAGTATCTTTCTGTTCTCAGCTATTTCAGTCACTGAGCTGATAAACTATATTGACAACGTAGGGCTGTATGTTTTCAGTCAGGTGATTTTTGTTGAAGCTTGTTCAAAAGTTGATTCACTGTAGCTCTCTATTTAGAAGGCCTGACCTTCTGCAAGTTGTTTTTAGAATGAGTCAGAACTGTATCTTGCCTGAACGATTGAAATGGAAAAAAATGCTGTAAGTTGAAGATTTATTCACAGTGTTAGCAGTAGAACTTGAACTGAACTGTCTAAAATCATAAAAACTAGAACAGAAATGGGTAAACAGTCTGGAATTCTTTTGCAAGAACCCACCGCAGGACACTGCTCATTGTTATAGCTCTGTTGGTTCTGTCAAAGCCCTAGTGTTAAATAAGCAGTTGTTTTTAACGGGGGATTACAGTGCTGTTGATGATACCAAATCCAAAGTTCTTTGTAGTTTTATTGCTAGATCAGTTTTTCTTGCCAGTTCTCATCTCTTTCCGTGTACTTCTGTTGTTGAGACTCAAACTTTCGTTACACTGCACGTCTTTTATTATTTTTTTTTTCTTCAGACCTCACAAGTTTTTAAGTTTGAGGGTTTGAGACAGATGGTAGCATAAAGTGTTAGGTGAGTTGGCTTTACAGACAGTCTTGGACAATCTGATGTGTTAGTTGCTGACAGAATGTATGAAGTACACATCCCAATCCATTCTAAAATAAAGCACAGCAGTGTCTCCCAAGGCATCCAGTTCTGTTCGTTTCCTGGCACATGCAGGGCTGTGCTGGCACTGCTGCTGCCCTGTAGCTGTGGACCGTGCCCTGTGGTGATGGGATGATGGGGAAATGTTGGGGAGGGAGGAAAGGTGAAGGGTGAAATCCCCACTGGCTTGTGGGGATTTGATGCATAACACAATGAAATGAATTCATATGAATGTTTCTGAAGAAAGTGAAATACACTTTTCAAGTACGTAAGCATAGAACACGGAAACTGTTATCAGTCTTGTTCTTAGCGTGTGATTTGAGACTGATGCGTGTAATGATGCAATCTAAAATACCATGCCAGCCTTAGGAAGTCATTCTGAAGATTCTGTGTCATCATAATTGTCTGAAGATCAAAACCCCAGATAATTTTGCTTAAATGTTTAAAAAAAACCCATGCAATTGTTTAAGCATTGGAATTTGATCTTGCCTAATTGAAGCAACAAACACTGGGAAAAGGATTGTTTCGTTTGAACCTGGATAAAACGTTTTTATCCTGGAAGATGTGTTTAATGAATTCTTCGGGGGAATTTTTAAAGAGAGAGAGAATGTAAGCTGAAGTGATTTAGAAGTTTAGGAAAAAAAATTGTTATCCTTTATTGCTATGTCTGAAGGCAGATTGCATAACATTCAGCCTTTTTGTTTAACTTTTTTTTTTTTTTACCTTTGGAAACTGAAATGTTCGAGCAAAGGAATATGATTTTAAGGCACTGACTTAGCTTTATGGTATCTTGATCCCATCCTGCTTGACCAAGCCAAGGCTGCTGAAAACACAACGTTTTGCTGTTCAGGCCAGTTGCTCCATTGGGGCTGAATTGTACAGGTGAAACTACCACGGTCCTTGGTTTTGCCAAGTTCACAATGTGCTGCCATCTCATTCGTGCTGCTGGTAATCGTGCCCAGTTTTCAGCCCCCTGGCAATGAAAGCTGTAGCAGACTGAGCCTTATGGATGTAATGTAGAAGCTGCGGAAGCTGGACCCTTCTGAGAAGGAGGGCAAGGAAGGCAGCATCTGCCCTGGCTGCTGTCATTACGAGCGAGTTTTCTGTCGGTTCCAGACTTGGCAGAAAGCTGGAGGCTAAGGTTCTGAAAATGCTTTCATTGTAGCTAGACTTCAGAATTTCTTCAAAATGAACTACATAACAAAGCCTTATAAATATTCATCGTCCTCAAACTTGCCTGATTTGGCATGATTAGTTGTTTTTAATAACTTGGGAGCACTGATTGAGTCATGGTTTATCTACTTATGCGGTCTGTTTGTGTATGCAATCAGATTTATTCAGATCAGCATCAGGAATGTGTTGGAATCTGAGCTACGTTCTGTAGCTTCTTGACAAGTAAATTCACAGCAGATTGCTGCTGTGGGTTATGGATGTTGAATCATACCAACTGTTTTAATCTCTCTGTGTGTAGAAGAAGACTTACTAGCTTTGGCTACTTTTGAACCACATAACCTGAAAGGGTTATGGTGAGTGTTCTGAAGCATCCTTTATGGCAATGGTTGCCTGAGAAGATTTAATTATGTTTGTTGAGATTACTTGCTTTCTGCTCGAATTTTTAATTTATTGTTGGTGCTTAATAAAGTGTGTGTGTGTGTGTGTATGTATATGTATGTATATATATATANTATACACCTTAATAAAAACAGCAGCCCAATTTTAGGAAAACAACTGTTCTGATTACAGTTTAGTTTAAAAAATAAACTTTAATGGAGGTGTACAGGTGAATCAGTAAGTTGAGAGAGCTGGTCAGTTACGGGTCGATTTACTGCTAATGTCACTGTTACGCACATAAAGATGTCACAATGCTGTCAAATGCTGCTGCTGTCATGAGGAATGGCAGACTTAAAGGAGAAGAGGGTTAAAGACATGTGAAAGAATGGAGATTTATTCTATAATTGCAAAGCCACTAGCTTGTAATTAAAGAAGTTCGTGGAATCCTCCACAGTGCTCAACTCAGTGATGATAATTCACTGCAGGAAAGGAGAGAAAACTTACTGTGAGTTCTCTTGGCTGTAGTTCTGCAGCCCCAGGCCTCCTGATGAAGCACACAGCTCTTCTTTTGCTCCAGGCGTTGCTAGCTGAAGAAGTCTTTGTCTAAGTTACTAAGGACTGTAAACAGCAGCATGTGTCAGTGGTAGATCCCTTACAAGACAGAACAAAGAAGTTTAGGCTCAAGAAAGGTTTCCCTCTGGTAAGTGGTAGGCAAAGAGGTTGGGAATTTAAAAGAAAGCTAAAATACAGGTGGGTATACAGAGAAAATGACATTGACTGTTACTGTTATCAGTGTGGAGTTAGAATATTTGTATTGCAGCCAGCATGACATATGAAGTGTAATCAGAACACATGAAACATGAATTGAAGACCAGGAACAGTGCAGATTCTGGTATATACAAGTGTAAACTTGCAGCGAGCGCATTGCAGCTCCCACAGATGTGTATAAAAGAAATTCAGGTTCAGTTGTATGAAAGTTTCAGGGAATCCCCAAGTTTTAAGACAGCTGATATATGTTGAAAATAAGGATGGAAATCTGCAGAGATGTTGGTTGTCCTCCATCTGCTTACTTGAAGCTGATGAATCTTTATAGCCATTTGTCTGGCTCAGACTTACCTGTCAACATTTGACTTCAATGTGTGCAGCCTGTTATGACGACAAATCTTGAAAAGTGCTTTGGAGTTTGTGCTTTCAGGGTCATATTTTTATTAGCTAGTTACATTCGTGCGATGAAGGCAGCTCTCAGGAGTTTCTGTTAATTGGTTTTCAAGTACGATCTTTAATTGTTCAAACATTGAACTTAGGCTTGACTACGGTGGTTGATTTTTAATTACAATAAGTTTACTAAAATAACTTAGACTAAGATAGTAGGCAGACTCAGATATCATTTAATCCCACTCCCACTCTGTTGTACCCTGCAGGTGGAAGCTTGCTTCCCCAGGGAGCCTCGCTGGTTTTGAGGGACTGCCTGCCTACAACTTGTTACAAAAATGGACCTTAAATAATAGAATATCACTTGACTGCAAACTGCCACAGTGTCCGTTTTGCCTTAGACTTTTCTTGTGAAGTTGTTTTGATGAGAGGGAAGACAGTTAAAGATTTCCCAATCATTGAATAGGGATGCATCTAGTTTGTGGATGAATTCCTTTCCTCCTGGATGTCAGCATCCAGTGCTGGCTGCGATGATAGCATAGCAAGTAGATATAGCACCAGTACTTTAGGACAGGCCTTCAACACGACTTAAGGAATTAAGATACTTCTCAAATAAACTAGAAATAAAACAATTCTTTCTGTTTGTTACTTTTTATCTGTTGTCAAAAAGCAGTTGTGAATGAATGGAGCTTACAGTTCACTTAAGAAAATGTCACTGTATAAATATTCTGTCTTAAATTGCATTTTCTTTGCTAGCTATTTTGTTATAGTTGCATAGCACCAGAAGGAGTGGTGCTTTAGCTAGAAGGTATTGGACCTGCATATTTTGTTTTCTTTTGACACGCTGCCTTCCAAATATATGGTGTGGTTCATCTGCTCTTGCTCTCTTGCTTCTGTTTGAGTTGTCTGCTAACGCAGTTTGTGTAGCTTACAAGGAAGTAATTCCGGCTTAATCATGTGAGCCCTCTTCAAGCTAAAGAGAATGCTGCATTCAGAATGCCATGGAAATAATGATCAAGAAAGAGATACAGAATTAAGTCCTTGGTTTGAAGGCTTGATCACTTGGTCTTTTGAGAATTTTAGATTTCCTGTACTGAAATTTGACTGCTAAACTGGAGACAGTTGTGAAGGTGGAACAAGTAGGGAAAGATCATCAAATGAGGTGGAGGTATGCAGCTTCACGAGACATCAGTTGAAAACTGTGAGGTTTCGTGGAAGCTTATAATTTGTAATTTGATGAATCACATTGGAATGATGAGTCATTTGAACAATCAACATTGCGTGGTAGAGAAATAAGGAGTTACCACGTGACAAGGAAACTGTAGTGTATCAAACCTCCCAAATTTGAAATTTTGTAATATACCTTCATCTTCTGTTTAGTAACTAGTATGTTAATGAGGCAGAATGCTTTAGCTGAAAGCCAGTGGATAGTTGTTCGTTAGCAGAGGCGATATCAGGAAATACATGAATAGCTTTGTTCTCCTGCATGCTTATATTTGTTAGTCCAATAGAACCGTGTAGAAGAGACAGAGAAATAGAATTAAGAACAGTTTGGTTACTTTCGTCTATGAAAGATAGTATCAGTTCTTCCTTTACACTTAGATATCAAAAGTTATACCAGAGTTTTTCTACTTCATACTCTGAACTTTGAACGAAGAGACGTTTTATTCAACAACACATGCTGTTGATGCAAAGGAACAGGAGTTTCCGTGCTTGGAGTATGCTCTGCTTGTGAATGATAGGTGCTCCCTGCATGCAGGGTTAAGCCAGTGAGTGAACGACAGATTTAAATTAGAGCGTAGACATTTAATTTCAGCATCCAAGTTGGGGGGTAGTTATGACATTTGACTGCACTTCAAAAAAAAAAATGTATGGTTCCCTGTTTGACTAGTGGAAGTATTTCCTTCTGAAATGGACCTTGCAGCACGTTTACAGGTGCTTTTCTGTATTGTTTATTATTGGCTCTAGCTTGGCAGTGTTCAGATTCTGATCATTCCTTGATGCTTTCTATACTCCAGATTTTTTCACTTGGATGATAATTCTTGTTGGTAATTGTGCTTTCTTTCAGTCTATTTGAAAATTCCAAATAGTCTTTTTACTTCTTCCAAACATTTTTCAAAGATCTAAGGCCTGCTTTGCCACTTTGCTTTGTAATGATCCATCTTCCAGTGTTCACGTGTATCTCCTTCCCCAAGCTTAAGTCCTTCCCTATGCACACTTTGCTGCAGGTTAAACCTTCATTTTCTGTTTGTGAAGCACTTTCTTTTCACTGATTTTACTGTAGACATTATGCATAGAAAATTTCTATCCTTAATGTGTAGTTAATAATCAACTCTTTATCAGCTACACTGTAAAATACATCACCCACACTGGTGACTGTGCTGGCTTCCAGTCAGACACTTTTTAGACCACGAATAAACACAACAGGACAGTAGCTGAAAGGATGCTTCCCCTATGACGAGTGCTGCAGCGTTCCAGGAAGGTGATTTTATCATCTACTCCTTTTTTTACTTTAGAATTTTAAACCATGAATAAAATATATAATTAGGTTTTCTTTTTCAGTTTTTCTTTCTATACCACATGGTAATATTGAGTATGTAGCTGGTTTGATTCCGTGAGTTAGTTATAATGACTGGGTTATTGGAACAACGTATTGAAAACAATGCCTTCCTTCACGTACGGCATCCTGTATAGTCTAAAAGCTTGGATCTAGTCTTAAAACTTGGATGAAGTTCCTTGAGCCATATAACATGAAAATAGCAGAAGTACCGTGAAGCTCCTTGTCATAGGTGTGGTACTGCCAGAGCTACACAACATTTCTCATGCCTCTGGTGTGTGTTGTGGAGAGGTGTTAGATACAGGTATATACCACCTTATTTTGTTCTGCTTGCCTCAAAGCATTACTCTCCCATTTCCTTATTGGGGGGTGGATGGCTTTTTCTGTTTGCTTTAGCGTTCAGTCAAGCACTTCCACTCCATCTCTCCAGATACACAAGTCTAAATACCTCACCTTTTTACTTTGCACTTAAAAATGGAATAAACAGATTGTATAATTCCAGAGTCACACTTTGTTTATTAGCGCTTCAAAATGTGTCATTAAACAAGCGTGTCCTATGGTGTATCTGTAAACTAGTGAATTTTATGCATGTAAAGCAGTCTTTGATCGTGGCGATTCTTCTGTCGGTATTTTTCTGGCAGCAGTGTGAATGATGTTACCCTTTCATGTCTGACTGTACAAACCCAGCTGTCTTAGTATTTTTTTAAATCTAAGACGACGGTGAAGTTACAGCATACAGAATACAGCTGCCAATTCAGAAACCTCAGTGAAAATACTTTCCCAAAGCCTGGCAGTGTACTCAACATAGCAACATAGGATTTATTTCATTCTTATCATAGCTGAACAGGGGCATGTTATTACTTTGCTAAGTTATTTTTTAATTACTGCTCGTGAAACTGCAAACATCCAATTATGTGATTGGCTTTGTTTTTTTGCATTGCTCTCAGCCTTTTTTTTCAGGAATCTCCCAGGATTTGAACTGTAATTTTATGAGTGCTGTGCAGAACAAAATTCCTTGCTGTCTCTATCACCCACAGCTTCTTCCCTAACGTAACTGTTAATCTATGAACAGGTCTTAAGTAGAAACAGTAAGTGAATTCTCTCTTATTTTCATTAAGTCTTCAGAAGGAGACAAATAACAAAATGAACAATCCCGCTATTAAGAGAATAACAAATGAAATTATCAAATCACCTGAGGATAAACGAGAGTATCGTGGACTGGAATTGGCAAATGGCATTAAAGCACTTCTCATTAGTGACCCCACCACGGATAAATCTTCAGCAGCACTTGATGTGCACATAGGTATTTAATGCAATTTGTGTTCATTAAACAATTATTATATCATTAAAATTCTTGAAGTTTTGGTATGTTAATTGTAAATAAACTGGCAGCAGTAATATCGAGTTGCTAGCCTGGCCTTTTACTGTAATTTAGAGCTTAATTCTTTGACGTACTAAGTTGAAAATTGTGAGAGCTAATTAAATTCTCTTGGTATACTGTGTTTACTCAAGTGTAGAAATATGTCTTTTAATGAGTAAGTTTCATGTTATGAAAGCTCTTTTGTAAGCAGGAAAGGGGCGGGTGTGAGTACAATTATTTCAGATGGCTCCATCTGTCACGTCAGACTTTTTTTCTCTTGTGAAATTGTTGATGAGTTGAGGTGAGAAGGTGCTGTAGTGCTGGAGGCGGTGGGGAGGCACACCCTAACTGCAGTGATGCTTAAGTTGCAAACAGAAATACAAGGAATAGAAAGGGAAGACGATATCCCTGAAAGTGCGGAAGAAGCCTTCTCTTTTATTGGAGGTATTTCTCAAACTGACAGTTTCTCACTTACTTCCAAAGTGTGATGCATGCACACATTACCTAAGCATCTTTACTCATCCTCTTGCAGTATTTATAGTTGGGAGCTCTTTCTGCCATTGATGTTAGGACAGAAGTAGTAGAGTAACTTCGTAAACTTCTGGCACAAATCATTATCTAGTTCAGAGGATCCCAAATCTGGTTTTCTTGGATACGGTGACAGTAGTAACCAGCTATGTCCTGTTCCTGCACGTGTGCTGGAGGAAATGTCTCCATTACCTCTGTTCTCCCATTGCACACTGTTGTAAGGTCCAAAGCAGGATGCCAGATTCAGACTTCCTGGAATGCAGGGCAGAAGCGTGGAAGCCTTTGTTGTCTTCTAAAGCGTCTGTCTTCTCACCTCCTAGCTGACTGCCAATAGCTGCTTGTGCCCTGGCAATTAATCACAGGTTATTACTCATCCTGTAAACCACAGGAGAAACACCTCCTTAATTGTGGCTGTCAATTGCTGCCTTTTAATGCAATGCAGTTATTAAAATCAAACTGTAGAAGACAGAACGCTGTGATCTGCCAGGTCTATACAGATTATGAATCATGGACTTCAATTTAAATCTTATTTGTCTGAAAAACAATCAATGCAGGCTGATCTGGGAAGGCAGTTTGAGACACTAATTGGTTCAGTTACTCATTTTAAATTTCCTTTTTTTTTTAAGATTGATTTTAGTTGACTGTTAGCTGCCAAGTGTCTACTTACAATCACAGAATTTGTATAATTGGCTTGGACAACATAGTGTGGTATAAAGAACTTTAAAAGACTTAAGGTTTTATCATTACTTTTTGTCAATGATTTTATGACATTTTTCCTCTTGCAGGGTCTTTGTCTGATCCGCCCAACATTGCTGGACTTAGTCATTTTTGTGAGCATATGCTGTTTCTGGGGACCAAGAAATACCCAAAAGAGAACGAATATAGTCAATTCCTCAGTGAGCATGCAGGGAGCTCCAATGCTTTCACCAGTGGGGAGCATACAAACTATTACTTCGATGTGTCACACGAACATCTAGAAGGTGCACTGGACAGGTAAACACACTTCTATTTAAATTATTGCTGCTATTTGAAATGGCTTAAGAGTTCTTCCTCATGGCTTTATCACCGTGTTATTAAAGAAAGGGCTGAGAGCATTGTCTTTTGTTAAAACTGATACCAGATGACTTCGATTTAAAAAACGTTCCTCAGATGTTTTTTTCATCTAGCAGACTTCTTCAGCAAGGGAGAATGTTTGAAGTCCAAGGGTTGTATTTGTATTGAATATTTTCAAAAACGTGGGGCACAGAATGTGATTGTGAACTTATGCATTATGCAGACACTGACTGTTATCATCAAGTACTGTGCATGCCACATAAACCTTACTTCTTTGACAGCATAAGGGTGAAGTCTAGAAATAAAATTGGATGCCTTTAGTAAAGGGAAATGACTGAAACCTCTGCCTTTTGTGGGAGAGAGCAGAAAGTTAAGGGCATGTAGTCAGTGAGATGGAGAGGTGGATTTTCCCCTTCGTAAGAATTGTTGTTCTAGGAAACTTGTTTATTTTTTAATCCCGTGCTTATGGCACGGAATTTCTGCGCTGCTGATCAAGTTGTTCGTACTCATCATAAAGACTGAGCTCTTTGCTCTCAAAGTTTGTTCCTTGTTTCCTCTGTATCTGACAAAATTGATTTGATTCACAAGAGTAAGAACCTCTTGCAGCTAGACTTCCATACAATAGAAGTTTTCTGTGTATGATTTGTGATATAAGGTTGATTCTTGTAGTACTTTATGTAGTGAGTATGTTGTAGTCTGCATTTATCGGTAAAGAAATTGAGAGCTAATGAATCAGTGTCAAAACTGTTGTGGAAATTGTGAATTCTGCACTGAAAAACAATGAGTTATTTTCAGGAGGGATACTTCCTACTATAAATAAATGTAATGGAAAGTTGATTTGAAAATTTTCTGTTTAGATTTGCCCAGTTTTTCCTGTGCCCTTTGTTTGATGAAAGCTGCAAAGATAGGGAAGTGAACGCTGTTGATTCTGAGCACGAAAAGAATCTGATGAATGATGCCTGGAGGTTGTTTCAATTGGAGAAGGCTACTGGAAACCCCAATCATCCCTTCAGTAAATTTGGAACAGGTTTGTCAGAAAATAATTATTCATCCATTGGAGTTCTGTGTAGTGTATGCGGTGTTATTGTTTATATGAAGTCGATCGAGACTGGAGTGAAACAATTCTGCTTTTTTTTTCTGCTCCATACATGTTTATTGTCGTGCTTTATTACGTTTTCCACGTGGTAGACCAAACCAAGCTAGACCAAATATGCAAAACAGAGTGATACAAGACTTGCATGATAGTGATGAGGCATTATTTATGGTTTTGATAATTACTGCAATGGATGCTGATTTCCAGTGATTCGGTTTGTCATAATTTGGTACTGTATGTCTTTGTGCATGGCAGTGTGGATGGGCTGTGTTTTAATTGTTGTTAGTCACATTCTTTTTGCTAAGTAGTATTCTGTTAAGACTGGGTGACAGTGACCAGGTCAAATCAGAAAGATTAGCAAAGTAAGCTGACAGTTACTGAGTAAGAGCATGAAAAGAAAATATGAAGCATAAAACACAGCAGCAGATGTCTAGGTAAACTGTTCTTGGACAAATCCCAGTCCTATGGCTGATGGTGTTTTTCAGTCTTTATTAATCACAGAATGCTCAGTAATGAAAACTCAAAAACCTCAATTTAGAAAGCATTAATGTAACAGATCATGGTTACGTTTAAAACCAAAGCTGTTGGAGACTTTGGCAGAAGTTTAATTGGAGGTTTTGCTGAAGTTATTTTATACATGAGTTGCAAGTTCATTTTGCAGCTGTCGAAGTAGTAGTGCCATTAATTTGGGCACTACGCTATTTAACCCTTAACCATGAGTGTTTTTTGTGGTTGGGTCTGCTTGCTGAGTGAACAGTTGATGAAATATTGTGTACAGTAGGGAGGTTAGAGAGCAGGTAATGAACTGTAAGGACTGGCTTCTTCCTTTGTCTCAAGAAGGAGGAAAATATTTTTGCACTTGATGAAGGATATAGTTGAAGGGCTGGTAGCCAGCTGCTACAAGAGTGTATCGTGCTCTGTTTTCTGATGAGGAGAGGCTGTTTTAAACAGGAGGAGTTTAAACTGTATTCCCCAAACAAATCAATTTGAAAGCAAGTCTTGGAAACTGCAGGCGAGTATCCAAAGTATATTCTGTAATCTCAGAGGGGTGGAATTTGGCCTTCCTGAATCAGCAAATAAAGTTTTTGCTTTTACTGAAGAGATTAGCATTTTTCATTTCTCCGCAGCTCTCAGGAAATATTAGTGGAGATTGCAGAAATACTTTTCCACAGTTTAGGAAGATTTTTTTAGCTGACAAGTGAAATGTTTGCACAGAGGGAGGATACTTGAGGTTTGCTCAAATTCAGCAGAGCCTTCCTGTAAATCTGACTGTGCAGAACTAGCGCCCGACTTTGGCTTCTATTTGCTCAGAGTTGCCAGCTGTGATACAGTTTTCATGACAACTGCAGTTGACATCCTTATTGTTTCCTGTTGGCTAGCTGAGCTGTTAGCCAGTCTAGCAGAATACAGGAATGACCCCATTTGATGCTTTGGATCACTACTTATTGCTGCAGAGCCTGTTTGGACAGTGAACTTACTCTATCTATCCAGAGAAGCAAATGTACCTTAATTCTTTAGTTCATTTGTTCCTTTGTCCACAGATACTCTTTATCCATCCCTGAGTAGCTGCCTGTAACAGTAGTTCCTTAACAGCATCCTGTTCTTCCCCGGCACTTTTGTATTGTCCATTTTCCTACCTCTACAAGCTGTCTTTTGACTGTTGGCTCTTAATTTATGCTAGTACTCTTAATAGAACAGTTATTAAGCTGAAGTTTTAGATCTTTTATTTTAATTTGCCCTTTCTGTTGATTCTGGGGCTCTCTCTAACTTCTGTGTTTCTGTTGTCTTTAGGCTCAGATCTGTAAGATCTGATAAACTGACGTAGCTTAAAAGATGGGAAAGAATATAAACAAACTTTTAAATATAATAGCCTAAGTGAAGTTTCACTAGGATTCCTTGCTTTTACTCACTTATACATATAACACTTGACTTCAGGGCTGGTGCCACTGCTACAATTTTGGATTTTTTGACGAACAGGATGGCCTACGTGGCATCGGGCTTGCAGGCACCAGATTGAGTTTCACCTCTCTCGAAGGGGAAAGAGAGTCACTGGGGAAAAGCTAGATTTGGGATTTAAGCTAGATTTGAAGGGGGAGGGCGGCAATAGCAAGCCTGCCCATGTTAAGGTGTGGGATGGCATAACTAAGTTAGAGGGACAGGGTGGCCCTCAACTTGCTGCCCTGACATATGCTGGCAATTCTGCAGCAAACTTTAAATCCTGTTATGATGAGCCAGGGACCATTGAGACAAGAGGATCAAGCAACAGAGAAACTGAAGGGAAAATACCATGAAGAAGTTAAGAAGTTATTCTCCAACAAGGCTGCAAGGCCAGCTGCCCAACTGAAGTGCCTCTACACCAGCACACGCAGCTTGGAAACAAGCAGGAGGAATTGAAAGCCGCTGTGCCGCTAGAAAACCATGACACAGTTGCCACCACTAAAACCTGTCGGGATGATTCCCGTGACTGGAATGTGGCCATCAGTGGCTGAAAGTTGTCCAGAAGGGAGCCTTGTGGCTGGTGCCTATTACAGACAACCTGATCAACTGGGACCTGCGGATGAAGCTTTCTTCCTCCAGCTACAGGAGACATTGCAATTACAGGATCTCATCCTACTGGGGGACTTCAACCACCTTGACATCTGCTGGGAAAGTAGCAGGATGAGCTGTAGGCAATCCAGGAGGCTCCTGGAATGTGTCAGGGATAACTTCCTGAGCCGAGTAATAGACAGCGCCACGAGGGGGAATGCAATGCTGGGCCTGTTGTTCACCAATGCAAGTGAACTGATTGGTGATATCAGGATTGGAGGCTGCCTGGGTTGTAGTGACCACACAAAGGTGGGGTTCAAAATCTTGAGGGTTATTGAACAGGCAAAGAGAAAAATCAGGAAGCTTAATCTTAGGAAAACCAAATTCCAGCTCTTCAGGGAGTTAGTCAACAAAATCATCTGGGAATCTGTCCTAGAGACAAAGGGAGCGGAGCATAGCTGTCAAGTCCTGCCTGAGCTACTATGATGGCATAAATGCATCAGTGGACAAGGGAAGAGCCACAGATGTCATCTGTCTAGGCTTCAGTGAGGCTTTTAACACTGTCCCCCACAGTCATTCTCTCCAAATTCGAAAGATATAGATTTGATGGATAAGGAACTGGTTGTGAGATAGTGCCTGGGGAGTGATGATCGGTGGCTCAGTGTCCTGATGGAGACCAGTGACAAGTGGTGTCAAGGGTCAGTACTGGCACTGATACTCTTTAGTATCTTCATCAATGACATCAACATTCGGATTGAATGTGCACCATCAGCAAGTTTGTAGATGATACCAAGCAACAGCTCAGCTGTTGGGGAAGCAGAAGCTGAACAGTCACAATTTACAAACCAATGTTATGAAATTAGTAATCATTTATTTTTTTATTGAGATATTAGGCTATAATTTTTGTCACACTGTGCCATAAGTAATTTTACACAGTGATTCCTTTGAAAGGTGTGTGTATGCAGGAGTAAAACCTGCTCTAGTTGTGTGAAAGAGCCTTTTCCTTCTGAATTAAAGCCTGGGCTTTCTTGCATTGCTTTGAAATGGCCACTCAAAATATTAATTTGGGAGTCTGAAACATTCTTAGATTCTCGAGGAAGATGCACATAGAGAATGGAAGTGTTTGCAACAATAATTTCTGCAATTGTACTTTTACAATATAGGACCAATTTACTTTGTTATGTGCAGTATTTATTTTTAAATTGACTGTCAATCCAGACAAAAACAGATTCATTCGTTTATATTTTTCTTCTTTGTGAATTCATAAACCACAAGCATACCTGTGATCAACAAGCTCTATTGCTAAATTTTGTTTTATGTTACAGGGAACAAACTCACTCTGGAAACTAGACCAACCAAAGAAGGAATAGATGTAAGACAAGAGTTACTGAAGTTTCATTCTACTTACTATTCATCGAATTTAATGGCTATTTGTGTCTTAGGAAGAGGTGAGAGCTCAGAAGTGTTTTTCATTTTTGTTATTGTTCGTTCAATAAGACTTTAAATGTATTTATGTTCATAGAGAGGAAAGTAAAATAGGAAAATCTGCAGAAGGGGAAAAAGTTAAGCTTGTACAGACTGACCAAACATAATGTTATGTTTAGCGACACCTCCAAGGCAACTTGCAGGGTGTAAATTTAAGTTTTCGTAAGCTTACAATACAAAAACTAAGCTGAAAATTTTAGATCTGTTTCTGAATCACCAGTTGCTGTCATTGCTTGTATTTTGAAGACTGACACCTCAGATGTTGGGAGGGCTTTTGATACTGTTTTCATATTTGACACTTGTACATATTTCCACTCTAAAGGTTTCTACGCTGTTAAAGGATAAACCTAATCTAACATTTAGATGAAAAGCCTTTACTTCTCTTTATTTATTTGCCCAAAAAAGAAACATTCCTTTGCTCACTCAGATGTTTGATTAAGCATCAGAATTATGCAAGTGCTTTCCAAGAGGCTTTATATCCTAGGGAATGTTTTGTTGTTTTGTTTTATTTTCTTCTTTTGAGGTCCTCTAGAATCAGAATTGAAAATTGATAGGTTCCAGATTCTTCTTGGCTTAATTCTTTTTGATTATGGGGAGCTCCACACATAAAAATCAAGCTGCAGAAAACAAACATTGTTAACACAATTCCATAAATTCTTTGCTACAACACCTTGCTGTCAGTGTAGCAGAACTTCTAATTGATACGTAAATAAATAGTTGGAAATGCTCTAACATAAAAAAGGTGCTCGCTGTGGGTCCTCTGCGATCTCCCTGTTGTGCGTTCTGAAGCAGATGGGCTTGTAAAGCTCTGTGCAGCCTAGTAATTCTCTGATTTTTCCCTGTGCTTCGTATATACAATGTGCCTCAGTGGAAAGTGATGAGAGAGTTAGAATATCTCTGGTAAATATTCTAAACAAAAGTTTGCTGTAATTTAAATAATGAAATGTAGTTTAAAAATGTCTGAGATTGTTTTAAAATTCATCCAGCAAAAATAAAATGTAATCAAAAGCAAAATTCACTGAATGTTTATGGAACAACTTCAGTATAGCAGTTCCCATGTCGACTCTTAAATTCTTACCTTTTCAGTAAGAATCACCCTAGCAACTGGAAATCTGTCCTAAACAAAACCATGGCTGTAGCTGTGAAGCTTAAATGATTTTGTTCTTTTCTGCCTGTATTGAGGTGGCATTTTTGTTTTTTGTTAAGTGTTACATAAACTTGAGTAGGAAAACTTGAATTCAGACTTCTTATATTTGATGTAGTTGAACTGTGTGCTTATTAATTGCTAAGGAAGCTAATCCATTAACTGGAAATGTTATTGTGAAGTTCTTTGGCTGAAGAGGAAGAAGTTGTCCTTGCAATGTAATTTTGATATAAATGTTTTTGAGTATTTCCCATGAAGAGTTAAGTGCAGTGGTGTATTCCTGTTGTTTTTTTTTTTAACTAAGAAGCACATATGTAAACTGTGGAGAGGGGGAAAAAAAGTTGAAAGTAGTTCTTTGGGAGTAATAGTTTATTAACTTGGCCTTCTGTAGCCAAGTTAAACAGGATAACAAACTGGTAGAAGGCAACTGGTTTTCATTTTAGCACAGAAAAATGCATACTTCAGCCTTGACTGGTGTTCTAATGAAGTAAGCCTGGAACTTCCTGCATTTCTTTTTAGTGTTACTGGGTTGGTCTTAAGCCAGAGAAAGCCTTAACAGTATCTGTTGAATCTAATGCCCAATGCTATCAATACTGTAGGTGCATTTTTCAATACTTTTTTTCCACTGTGGGTAAAAAAAAAATAAAAAAAAAAAGGGTCTTTAACAGAATTATGTGCAGGTCACAAAATCTCTCTGTGAGTGACTTCTTTGGTTTATGCTGGGCTTTTTCTTGGTTTTTTTTTTTCCCCATGTGGTATTCTGTCACATTCCCTTGCTTGTAGGAGCGAGCTTGTGTTGGGCAGGAAGATTCCACTCTAAATCTAGCAAGCTGACCACTTTCTGAGATCTTCTAAGGATTGAAGTTGAAGAATGAATGATCTTATTCTTACTTTGACAAGTGCTCCAAAATGCATTGGTTTTAAGCAGACAGCTATTTTGAGGGCAGTGTTTCATCTGTATCTGTGTGGATGTATTTAGGTGAATTCACGCACAGTATGTTCTTTCCACAAATGTCTTTCTACCATTTTTGGAGAGTGGTACAGTCACAGTCAGCAGCTAGAATGGATGTAAAAGTGGAAATGTTTAAACACATCACAGGTTTGTGTAAGAAGTTACAGGACACTGAGCACACGTGACCCTGGCTCAGTGTATGTGAAGCACTGGAGGTAAGCTGAGGATGAAGAACATAAAGTTTTGACAAATCTGCTGAAACGTACACAAAAATTAGCAACTGTATTTCAGTGTTCCTTAGGTTTTTTGTGGAATGTTTATTTTTTAATGCTTAACATCTGATTTACCTCTTCTTCCATTCCACCTTAGATTTAGATTCATCAGTTTGTTTTAAAAATGGTTTTTCCTTTTAACAGAATTTATTTGAATCACTTATAGCATATTATATTTCAAAACTGAAGTGTTACTTATTTCGTTTCTCAATTGAATAACCAACGTATCATTAAAACTACTTTTCTGTATAATCCATATCTTCCCTATAGAATATAGAAAATCTAAATTAGACAGAAACTTCAGATAATGATTGGGTGTTTTCGAATGTTTCTTTATTATAGAATCCTTGGATGAGCTGACTTCCCTAGTGGTGAAGTTATTTTCAGAAGTAGAGAATAAAAATGTCCCTATACCAGAATTTCCTGAACATCCTTTCCAAGAAGAACATCTCAGGGTCAGTATAGAGAGATGCATGTTTTGGAGGGCTTGTATACCTTAAGTGATACTTCTCATGTTACAATAGTACATTGTATACTTCACTACTTTTTATCAGGGTCTCTGTTTCTTTCCTCAGATTTTCACCTGCCTGTCCATGAATGTATTGTATATAGTTTGTAGTAAAGATGTATGTTTGGTTACAGAGGTTGGGATAATTAATTCTGTGTGTTTCGTTGGATGGCTGAAGTGTTGCCGTGGTTCTTATATACCTCTACTTTCAACCCAGTGTTGTTGTTATGTACATGAGGGGGACATGATACTTGCTACTGAAATGAATAAGTGAGATTGGGTGAATGTCAGTTTATGGATCTCCTTTTTAATTTTCATCTTCAGCAACTTTACAAAGTGGTACCTATTAAGGACATCAGAAATCTTTATGTCACGTTTCCTATACCAGACCTTCAGAAATACTATAAATCAAATCCTGGCCATTACCTCGGTCATCTGATTGGGCATGAAGGCCCAGGGAGTCTTCTGTCAGAGCTTAAAGCCAAAGGTAAGTCCTTTGAATGTAAAGAATTAAAAATTAGTAATTAGTTGATTGTACGTTTTTTCAAGACCTAAAGTAAATGGGTCAATTTTATGTGAAACCTTTTTTTCTTTTAAATTTGAAGTCCCCAGCTATTTGAGTAATTTGATTTGTACTCATTTTTACCCACTTCATTCTTGTGTCTGTGGTGGGTAAAAATGAATAGATAACAAATGCCCTGACTGTGGAAGCTACTATTTCTTGTGCTCTGCTTCATCCAGCCCTTCTTAGAGACATAGGAGCTTTGAAATACTGTTTTGTCTCTGTTCTGTCACTGACTTAGAGGCTACTGTCAGCTCTTTTAATGTCTGGAAGAGTAGAAGAGTGTACCTTAATGTTGTTCATTGTATTACTGTGTTCCAAACATAAATAAATTACCTGGTGATCAACTGATGTTGAATTTGTTGCATCACAAGATCCAGATGGGTCAGATGCTTAACTTACTCTTTTGCTGTAGGTGTTAAGATAGACAAGGGGAACATGTAAAGGAGTCAAGGTTTTCCAGAAAAAGATGCAAAAATAAAGTATTGTTGCCAAAGCATACAAAGAAAGTGATGTATAAATCTTTACAGGCTTGCTTATGCAATACATTTTCTCTTTGATTTCATAGGATGGGTGTATACTCTTGTTGGAGGACAGAAGGAAGGTGCTAGAGGTTTCATGTTTTTCATTATTAATGTGGACTTGACAGAGGAAGGACTTCGTAAGTGAAGCTACTATGTCTGCATTCCATCTTAGTCCTGATCTGATGGGCTTGTTTCTCTCTCCAGAGAGACTCATTGTATTTATAGCTTGAAAGATAAACCCAGAATAACCAGTTACTTTAACATATTAAATCCTGTCACTGTGTTTACACTTTCATCTAATGTAAGAAGTGAACTTATTTGAGGGTACAGTTGAAATATTTCATTAAGTATTTTAAAGTAAACTGCTTTAGAAGAAAAACTGTTAATACCTTTGTGTGCTACTTATTCATAGTATGTGAAATTAAATTATATGGTAATAGTTTTATTACACAGCATGTTCAAAGCAGTTCTCTCTTTGAGGCCTAAACAGTTCATGTCTGTAAACAATCACAGTAACTTTTTCAGGGGGATTGTTCATGTGCTCAAATATCTTGATGTAATTAAAAATACAAACTTTCCTATTTCTTTTCGTAACAATTATTTTTTTGTGTGTGTGTAGAATTGAGCCAATTATTAAGCAAGCTTTTTTCTTTCCAGTGCATGTTGAAGACATTATTTTGCACATGTTTCAATATATTCAAAAACTACGTACAGAAGGACCTCAAGAATGGGTTTTCCAAGAGTGCAAGGTACAGTGACTGGTACTTGAAGTAAGCAGTGGTAGTGTTTTTACAATTTATTGGGTGGTAAATAGAATCAGAACTCTTGGTATGGACATAGGCTTATTAATTGCATGATGAATAAGTTTTATAATTTTAAAGGCGAGTTTTCTGTGACATGACACAAATGAGAAATACATTGAGAATACATCTTCAGTATAAATGTGAAATGTGCTTACAGAGCTGTGAGTTAACATTGCATTATGGCGTAATGGAAGTTGAGGGAGAAGTAGCTTACCCTGTCTGTAAGTATTTTGCACTGGAACAAGATTGGTTGTATCAAATTTGGGATGTTTTCCCATTGTAAAGAGATCTAAATATATAGGCTATGGGACAGATCTTTTACTATGAACTTGACTTAAAAGCTGCTCATTATCTTTGTCAGCACATAGCTTCTTGGAAATAAGGTTTTATCACAGTTTATTTTGTGAGACTGTCGGAAATAGCTCATGAATTTTGTGCAACTCTTGTTTTATGTGCCTGTCTCAGACTGAATACTACTATAAAATTAATTAAAAAAAATAGTCTGTAATTATTCTTAAAATGCATTTCACTATACGTATTTCAATCCTTCTTACATTGTTTCCTAGGATCTAAATGCTGTGGCTTTCAGATTTAAAGATAAAGAACGACCACGAGGTTATACATCAAAGCTTGGAGGAATGTTGCATGTAAGTGATAGTTTTGCTTGTTTTTTTAAAATCTTGTATTTTGGATAATATATTAATCATGTAGCAGTGTGTTTAACCATACTCCAAACTAATGCAGGCATTTGCAAAGGTCCTTTGTACTTGAGTTTAGGAAGTTAATATGCTATGTAGCTCTTCCCGTTGATACTCAGTGAGTCACATTTTCTTCAGGCTCTACCATTTTATACTTTTGTACTTGGTAGAAGTGATATTGCAACTGGAGCTGCTATTTGATTTGTTTCAGTGTTTCTTAACGCACAGGTACTTTGTCATTCTCTGCCTACCTGACAGCTAAATCTTCTCTAGAGAAATAAAATGTTTTTGTAAGCCCAAGTACTGTACTAAATGCTTCTATACCTAATAATGTTGAAGTACTGCAGTTAGCAGAAGTGTTAAGATAGCAAATTAAAAATGTTTGACTCTTTTCAAATTATTATGCATTGGTAGTGGTGAAAGGATCGTAGAAAGTTCACTTCCGTCTTTTTGTGCTGAAGTAAGTTGGTTTTCTGTTCAGCAAAACTCACTGTATAACTTCTATAGGTTGCAGCCATTCTCCATTGCACATCTAATACCTACATGTACTGAGAGGCAATTTTTGTTTCTTTGCAGGAATTCCTGTGTATGTTCCTGTAGCTTTCATTTGTAACATCTAAAACATTGGTCTTTTATTTTAGAATTGTCTTTCTGTTTACTAAAAACATTAAACAGCTGTTAACGTTTACATGGATAATTAAAGAGGCTCTTGTTTGGGATGCCATTTCTTGATTTTGCTCTGTTAAATGCATAAAATCTCTGTAAGAAGTTAACTTCTTCTGTCTCTAAAATAGTCTTTCAGTGGTTTGTTGGATAATTCCTGGTCACAGTTACTGGCTTGAAAATTCAGGTCAGGAAGTTGTCAGCGGTATTCCAAAGATCAGAGTATCAAATCAGGACAGTGGTTTTTTTCTTTTGCAATGCTTTGCAGTACAAATGGTAATTTTGATTCTGGTATTAGTTGCTTAAACACAAATAGAAAAATAACTGTTTTGATTCTTATTCTCTCTGCTTTCTTCTGAGTTCTACTAAGTTTACGTTATGAAGTAAACCAAGCTAGGACTATTGCTTGGTAATTTCTTATGCTTACAAATACAAAGTGTTTTTCATAACTTGGAGAACCTATGTAAGTTAGCCTAAAGAAACGCAATGTCATAAGTTGTTGTATGTTTGTCAAAAGGATGAAAAAAAGAGTAAAAGTTCTATGTAAAGAACATTTGTGCTTGTATGAGGAGTCACTGCTAAAGTCTTCTGTCGAATTATATTTCCTGTTTGTCTTGTAAGCTTGATGTTTTCCCGATAGTTGTTCCCTGCCTTGCTATACTCTTATTT
Source organism: Pavo muticus (assembly GCA_016647715.1). NCBI lineage: Eukaryota > Metazoa > Chordata > Aves > Galliformes > Phasianidae > Pavo > Pavo muticus. The sequence continues at coordinate 1,271,889 of JACDJE010000052.1, forward strand.
TTATTTTTATTTTTATTTTTTTATTTTTAACTGTATCATTTATAAGATTTCATTTGAATTTGATTGTTGCATGTAGATCAATTTAGGTCAGAATGTAATTTTCCTAAAATAAAACAGACTTTCTGAAAAGTAATCACAGAATGGTTGAGATTAGAAGGGGTGTCTGGAGATAACCTTGTTGTTTAATTCTAATGCTAGAATTAAAATTGAGTAAATGTGTATTGTGCTTCCAGATATTTGAAAGATACTCTTCTTAAATTATAAGAATTTGAATTCGTAGGGAATTCTAAGAAAAATACCCTTTTTTTTGTTGGCTTGCTTCATCGTGTTTTGCTTTCCCAAACGCTGATTACTTGGTGTTCTTCGATCTTGAAGAATATCCTCCAGGGGTCAGCATTTACCATGTTATTTTTACTTTAGTTCAAAATAGTATTTAAAGATAGGTGACTTTTTGTATTGAAACATGCAATATTTCAAGAGAGAAATCTAGCAATACGCAGTATGTAAAATTATCCTAGTATAGGAAAAATATGATGTGCATAATCAGAGTACTACTCTATCTTGTTTAGTTTTAAGAGAGTGATTTAAAGAGGTCTGTGCACTCCTATTCTGAAAGTTTGAAGTTGGTGCAGGTTAAATCTACAATTTTAATGTCCTTTACAGAACTATTCCTTTTTTCATGCTTAGTTTTTAATTCATCTATATGTTTGTTCTTTGTTTTTAGTATTATCCTATAGAAGAAGTATTGGCTGCTGAATATTTGCTTGAAGAATTCAGGCCTGATTTAATAGAGATGGTATTGGATAAATTGAGACCAGAGAACATTCGGTAAGTTAAATTGCAGTAACTTGTATTTTAGCCCAAGTATTACAAGAAAGGCAAAGAACGAATGGAAATACAAATTCTTAAGTGTCTCTCACAGCTCCAGAGTAAATGTCACTGTAAAAGAGACAGCTGTTCTGTGTGTTAATGAGCCTTCTTTCTGCTCCCCATTGAAAATAACTAAGTGTCCTGTTCAGACAAAACCATCGGTCTTTTCTATGCAGGATGTCTTCCTCAGGCTGAAACTGTTTTTAGGAGGATAATTACTCAATAGCTCAACTGTTAATGAGGAAAAAGCTTAGTAAAAGTTAACCTGCATCGCTTAAATCCTGGGGCATTTTTTAATATAATGCTGTAATATTTATAATTTGGACCTATTTCTGGCAATCTGTTAAGAGGATGGCTTTTATCTACTGTGCGTGTGTTCCCAGACTCTGTGCAGACTAATAGAGCCTCTACAAGAAAATCAATTTATGCGGGTAGAAATAGCTGCATCTTTAGCTACTGAAATCTCCCAGGCTTCCAGAACATCCCTTTGATGCAAGTGACCATGCTGTATGTGCGCTTTCTTTGTAGCCTAAGTGTATTGCAGTACAGATCCCAGGGCTCGGTAGATGGTCAGACCAGGTGATGAAAGGAAAAGAGGAAGCTTCTCTCTTCTGTGCTTTGGAGGACCTTCTGTAATCACCCAAGCAGAGTAAAAAAGGGAGGCTTAATAAAGAACTGATGTACCTAGCGTGTTTGAATACCTGAAGAAGAGTGGTGTGACCAGGATGAGGAAAGTGGGTGCACTGGAACACATCCTTTGACAAAAGATGATTTACAAGTGGAGGAATCTGGACATGGCAGAAAAAAAAAATGGGGCAGGCTAACAAAGGGAGTGTTAGTTGAGAGGGAGGAAGGGCCAGGCAAACGGTTAACACTGAGAGGAGGAACCTGGGACAAGAAAGCTGGCAATGGAAATAAGGGGATAATTTGAGCAGAGCTATTGGTAGGTCTTGAGGACTGTTACCTAATTAAAAGATGAAGAAGAAAGACTGCCTGCTGGAACTGCTGGGATGGTAAGTGCAGGTTGGATGAAGAAATGAGAAGGGAATAGGAACTGGGTGTAGTAGGCAGAGCTGGACTTAGGAGAGAAGACTAAAAGAAAAAAATATGTCAAGCTTAGCAGGGGTAGTAAAGTGAGAGTCCTGAATCATGAAAACGTTGCATAGAGGTGTGAGAAAGGGAGACTGAGATGGAACAGCAGCAGAACTAGTGGGACCAAATTTGGAGAAACTGAACAGAAAAACGTATGCCAATAGCGATAGCCTATGAAAGGCAAACAGGCTTGTTAAGCAAATCTTTCTATTTTTTCCCTGCTTTCTGCAAACGTGTACTTAAAATATATATATATATATATATTACTTTTTTCCCCGTACAACTTTTCTTTCAATTCTTAAGGAAGAGAAATACTCTAGAGTTACTTAGTAAGATGCCAGTGCCATATGTCTTTGCTTGATCTACCAGTGCAGTTGGAAGTTCTGTAATAAATGTAAGGTGACATATGATACAAAGAAAAAAGAAAAAAAAAGGCTTAATAAGCATCTGAAATAAAATTCTCGTGAATTTCTTTATGCCTCAGCTTGCTATCTATGAAAATAATGTCTCGGGATATTTTAAAATATGAAATTAGTTGCTGTAGCACTGAGTGCTGTGGAAATAAAATTTCAGTAATTCTGCTCATTTAGAGAAGGATCTAAGTATTGGAAAGAGAAGAAGTCAGGTCATGCCTGGAGTGAAACAGACAAAATATCAATTAATTGCTTCTCAGTCGTCTGTTCTGTAATATATAAGTTTGTTATGTGGATAGATTGATATGTTTGTGACTTAATACAATCTAGTTACTAGAGAGGGAGAGAGCTCATCCAGGCTCCATGGGCAGTAATTACACGAGCACTTTGGAGCCTGTTTTTTTGTTTTTTTCCTTTCAGTTTAGCTATGATAAGTTGTTGCAACATGATGTTGCTTATGATTTTGTATGTCAGCGTTACAGTACTTGAACACCTGTTAGAACGTTTTAGAAGCCAGATATGTTTAAAAAAACAGGTGATTTTTTTTGTCTTTTTGAATGTGCTTTATATACAATTTTTGAAGTGATGTATGTGGAAGGACAGTGAGGCACACATGACATATGACAAACTCCTGTGTATTCATTGTTTATGCTGCAAGTTAGTTTATTTTTTTACAAATAGTATATATGAAATCATTGGATAAACTAGAATAGAATTGAATTATCATCTGTATTTGCAGATGCCATGGGGTTCTGCTGTTTCTAGGAGTGTACTGGAAATGATAAAATAAACGGAGCTGCCTGTATCGGTGACAGTAGTTGCCATAGTAATTAATGCCCTTTAAAGAAGCGCCTGTATCTTTGTATGTGGGTGTGCATCTATGTGTAATGTGTGTGGGATACTACAACTGAAGCTTTAATATTTGGAGAGAGTGCATTTTGAACGAGCAAAACTTGAAAGAAAATAGCCAGGTTTCCTTTTCTGTTGTATTAAATACTACTATTTTGAATATATTTTCATGTTCATCCAAATTCCTGAAAATTAGACACCAAGGCTTACTGTAATACAAAGGTTGCTTTTACTAAGTAATGGGGGATGTGTGACACATCTACTCTTAAAGCTTAACCAGAATTTCCACACAAATTTGAATTCTAGTTGTTTTTAGAATTTTTGCTTTGTATAAATTGTCTTGCAGTGGTTAAGTTTTCCTTGGTTTGACACACTGCTTCATGTAATGGATTTATTATTTGCTTTTCGTAATACTTTTGGAATTTACCTGCATTAAGGACTTTTCTTGGCATCTCTATATTGGGGTAGCTGTGTTCACAGTTAGACACTACTGTTCAATCCCTTTGAAAGAAAATAAAGTTTAGACTTTTGACCATGTTATTTTCTTACCAAGTTGAGTTTTTAAAAAGCATGGAAAGATAACCGTACTCACAGATGGTAGCAAGTATCCATATGCTCTTCTGTTTGATTGAGCCGTAACAGGAAATTTTTATATTCTCCTCCTGCCCCCACACACTACTTGATGCATTTAGTAGCTTAATTTCCCCAAGAGAGAAACCTTTTTGAGAACCAAGTATAATTTTTACTTGTTCAAACTGCGTTGGGTTTTGCCAGCCATCTGTGAAGATAAGGCATGTGTCACAATCTTAGCTGAAAAAGATAATTTTCCTGTTTCCAATACATTTTTTTCCTCATCATCTGCAGTATAAATGCTCTTATTAAAAGTTAAGAAGTTAGTGACTCATCAGGTTAAGCAACTAAAGAACTTTTCCTCTGGATCATACATGGTCTCGTTTTCTTTCTTGATATCTGAAGAGCAGCATTAGCAGAATCCTAGAGTGAAGAACAATAAAATGAATGCCAAAAATGTTGATAGAGAAATTTCTAGGTGCCTGAATTTCACAGTGAACAAGCAGTTGTTACAACGTAGTTCCTCATATTCACCCCTGCTGATAAGCAAGTTAGAAATATTGTATATATGTCAGGGTTTTTTGTTTGTTTGCATTGTGTTTGATGGAACATTTTGAAAATCATGATGTGTTCGCTTATTTCCCATCACAAACTATTGTGTTAGCAGAGACAACGCGTGTGACTGAGTAACTGTATTTCTACCTGTGGTGCTTCTTTCTCCCTTTTTCCTGTCCTGCTGTTCCTTGCTGTAGGTGCTTGTTTTAGGTTGAGTTACAAGAGCATCAAATGCTTTTGGGTTTGTTTTATATGGTTATGGGCTTTTTTTTTTTTCTGAGGGAGAGCTCAAAATGTAACTGTTTATTCCGATGGTGACTCAGGGTATAGGGAGGTTAGGAGGATCCCATGAAGCAGAATTACTGACAAAGCTTACTGCTACAATTTTGTTTTCTATACGTTGACCAGGTAGAATTATTCTTAGCTCTTTAATGCAGCAACTGTATGGGTTCTTAGATTGTTACTACATTCCTGCCTCTTACCCTTCTCCAGGATACTGATGCTCAAGCAGTAGAATAAAAGACGTTTGTGTATTGTGGTACACCTTTGTCTAGCTGCTCAATCCACATCATTATTTGAATTTTATCAGGATAATCTTTTAGCTTAAGACTTTGTTTGTATTTTAGGATGGGAGAAAAGGCCTGGTAGGTAGCTCTGAAATTTTAATGGACGTTATGTTTTTTACAGTCTCTTAGCAACTTCATCTATACGGGCTAGAGCTTTTGCTCACCAGCTGTCCAAGTTAAAATGCAAAACATAGAATATTCCTATGGCTCATTTTTATGTAAACACCAATCTCTGTAATGGATTTCACCTTGTTCCCTGAGATGGTGTCTGCTATTCTGCAAGAGTAAATATTCTCTGGAACTGAAGTGCTTAGCTCTCTGCTGAGTGTTTATAAAAAAGAAATAATACCAAGTAAAAGAAAAAATAGATGTAATGTGCAAACACTTAAGAAACTGTCTTAGTAATGAAGTAGCAATAAAAATGTTAACCAATTCTATTGCTGTTTACAATGAGAGATGAAATATATCTTTCTAAGATGAACGTCCAGGTTTGGACGTCTCAGGACTGTTGAAGAAAAGCAGGGGGTATTCTGTATTTGTGGCTGTTCACACACTCGTGCTAATCATGTGGCTACCCTGAGGTGATTATCTGTATCACTGAAACATGAGATTTGATTACTGCTGTTTAGCGTGTCTGCTTCAAAGTAAGCAGCACAAGTCGTGCTTCAGTTCTCGGCTCTATTGCTAGAGAATGTCTTTAAGTCCCATGTCATTCTGAGATGCATTTCTCATTTAAATGCATCCAATGCTAGCTATTGTCTAGTGACTTTTTACCCCGCTGTCATCCTGCTGCTTGAAGTGCAAAGTACAGGTTAAATTACAGTAGTTTGAAAATCTTGCTAATGGAGGAATCTTGAACTTAATACAAAAGGATTCTTCAACCTTGTTGGATCATTTAGCCATTTATGTATATGCATTAGATGAATAAGGAGGGATAAGGAGATATACATTTACGGTATTAATATTCCATGTATTTAAACTTTTCAGTGTATTGCAAAAGTCATCCCAGAGGTATTCTCTAGTAGAGTATTTATAAAGTACTGTAGCTTGAGATATGTCCACATGCCTGTTTGATTTCTGCCCCTCTTTGCCATACTTGTTAAAAATACACAACAGAATGTTCCTAGCCTGAGGATACTGTGCTATTAAAGAACACTTGTATATGTTTTGATGCTTTAACGTGTGTTTTACCCATCTGCCAACATTTGACAAGTTTGTTGCTGTGCAATCCAGCATCTAGTGATCACTAAATGTATGTAGGAGCTAATTGTGTTACTTCTTTCTGGCCATCTCAGAATTCTACATATTTCTGTAGAAAAGAATTAAAAGAATTCAAGGAGTGTATCATTGCTTGGTACCAATTTTGAAGACTATAGAAAAAATACCTGTACGTTCCCAGTTTTCTTTATTCTGGACTTGTACTCTTATATTTATTCTCTGGGTTTCTAACAGTGTAATCCTGTAGTATTGATTGTGGAATATGTTGACTTCATAAACAAACAGAACAGGTGTCAATTTAAAACGAGAATGATACAAAATGAAAGAAAGTAGCAACTTAATCAGAATATGAACTAGAACTACAATAATGTAATCTAAAATCCTGGGTCTGGAATAAAGTTTATGTAGTCAAGTATTTCCACTTACCTGAGTTTTTATATAGGTGGTATGAAAAACCCCTTTAGTCACTTCATTCTTTCTGTAGAATATCTCAAGGACTGTTTTCCTTGTTTTCTGGAACCAGGACAAAGCATAAGAAACAGAAATGGATTACAGCAGTTGTGTATAACTCTAGGTTGTAACGCTTGAAGAAAAAATGGTAAAACTAAATGATGCTGATAGCTATAGTGTGTAGTTCAGTGTCTTTGTCGTCGCTATCTAAATGTGTCCTGTAATTGTCCAGGGACCATTTCCACAAAGAGATGCATTCTAATGATGGAACAGAAATAGTGCTCTGAATAATTTCTCAGTTTTTCCCAGACACATTCATGCCAAAGTGCTTTGTCTTTTTCTTTTTAGAGTTGCAATAGTGTCCAAGTCTTTTGAAGGAAAAACTGATCGAACAGAAGACTGGTATGGAACACAATACAAGCAAGAAGCAATTTCTGATGAAGTTATTAAGGCACGTTAAAACATTTAATGTATTCCACTATCTCCAAGTGAAAGACGGTGGTGAATCTTTGTCTAATTTTACATTTAGGGATAGGAAAAAAAACTGGAATCTGCTCTGTGTATAGTACAAAAAATATGCAATGAGTCTGTTTAACATTATGAGAACTAAGAATCTTATGTTGCTCTTTACATTTAAATTTCTTACATAGAACACACTCATTTTAATGGTCTTAAACCATATAAAGTTTTAATGTGGAGAATGTTACACAGTTATTCTATGAAAAGTCCATAATATGCAGTGGCTACTTCTAAATTTTAAAAACTTGGTGCTTATATATCTGGGTCTCTATTAAATGTTGATGAACTATTCTGTTAAGAAGGGAATGTTTTTACAAGCGTTATATGTAACTGTGTTTCTGAAATTGATCTTTGCAACTTACAAAATGAGCATATTAATTGAACTTGTAAAAATCAAAGCTCTAGCAATGAAGGTGAGCAAATCCTTATTGAGTCCTGTTATTGACTGCTACTTCTTTTAAAAGAGAGGGCTAAATACACTCTAAAGCTATACTGGACCTGCCTACCATGTTTTGAACAGACCCTGCTTGGAAACATGTCACTTCATTCAGCTTGACCATACCTATGTTCTTGATTTGCAGTTTTTGCTTATGCATTTAGTGTGATGCCTTCACTTAGAGTTTGTAGTAGTGGAAAGGGTGAGACACAGAACCCCTCTACTAGAAACTTAAAAAAATATATATATATATGTTTTTTTTCTTTTGTCACCCTCCTACTGAACACTTCATCCCACTGATAGCCTACCTGCTTCCCCAGATTTTTCTGTTTTTTCCTGTTACCTTGCTAGTATTTACACACAAGCTAGTGGAATGTATTCCTCAGTCTTCTGTTACAGCAGAAGAGCAATAAGCGTATTTAATATATGTATGCATATATATTGTATATATGTATGTTATATATATTATTTAAGCAGAAATTCTTCTTAGCCTCATCGTTCTTCCTATTTGTCTAGAAATGGCAAAATGCTGACCTGAATGGGAAATTCAAGCTTCCAATGAAGAATGAGTTCATTCCTACTAACTTTGAGATTTTACCGCTGGAAAAAGATGCAACACAGTATCCTGCCCTTGTCAAGGTAAGGTAACTATCTGTTCTGTTTGTTTGCTAACCTTCAGGGAAGTTAGCAGTTAAGTTTGCAGTGTGTTTCAAAAATAGAGGTCATATCATATTCCAGAACATAATTAAAACAATAGAAATCTTCTAGGTATTGCTAGACAGTAGAAAGTCTTCGTACTAAACTTTGGATTATGGCTGCTTGGGCTCCTATGAAAATGAATCCTCCAACAACTTGAACTCTTTTGCCTTTTGAAAGTGTGTTAACAGTTAATAGAAATAGTATTAAAACTGTTTATCCAGCAGAAGGTTGACTGCCCATCTTGTATTTTTTGAGCAGCGTTCGGTAAATTGGGGGTGCAGACAAGGCTATCGATTTGTAACGGTGCATGAGGAAAGCTTGCAATTGCATGGAGAGAGACAGAAAGATGTAAACATAAACAAATATCACTCCCCAGTCTCCTGGAAGCATCATTTAATAATCTCAATTTATTTAGCAAATCTCAGTATTTGAAAAATTAAGAACTACTTCAAGCTACTGGCATGTACTTGTCTTTGCTAATAATGCTCATCTCTGCTCTGGGCTTAGTTGGAGAATAAATAGGAAAAGCCTCTTCAGTTATGTGTTGTGCTTCAGCTTGAATACTAAATCAATTCAGAAACACTTTTTTGCACATTAGATTAATATAAGTCTACTTTAGTGCAAAGACATCCTTCAGGAAAACGTATTTGTTCTGCACAGGGCACTTTAGGCATACACTTGAAGCACTATTATTAACAGAGGAGGACTTTGAGCTTATGTTAATGTTCTTCCTGAACTGAAACCCTAAACCTCAGAAGGGACAAATACTACAGCTCTAGTAAGTAGCACTAATTGGTTTGCTACAGAAACTTGATGGTCCTTCAGTGTCTCTGTAGCAACTAGGCGATTGAGTTGCACAAAAGCTTTGCTTTCATTACTTTAGAAATGTATTTGCGGTTGATTTTTCCTTTGCCTTTAGAATACCTTCTGAGGGGGAGTGTTTTTAATCTTCTGTACTTGATAAAATAGCTATCTCATATATTTTGCCTGCATCTCTTTTATTTTGTCACCAGCTGTATGTCTGTACTGTTTTCCTTCTGTGGTCCCTGGCATTTATTTGTCTGACTCCATAGCAAATTACAGGAACTGGATCAGCAGAGATACGCTATTGCATCAAGTCTCCAGCACTGTAGTCAGTTTATGTAATATGTGTTCTAAATTGTGTAATAGTCATTTAATAGAAAAAATATTTGTCAGAGAGATAAGCTATAATCTGGCTGCTTAGTACGAGTAGAGTATTATGTGCTGTGTTGTAAGGTACAGGACTTAGTTCTTTGAAGTAGAAAGGAGAAGGAAAGTATCATGGCAGATCTGTGAGAAGCAAAGAACATCTGCTCAAAAATATGAGAAAGAGAAATATTTTTATACTTAAAAAAAAAAAGTTCTCACGTGTGGCAATTACAGAAAAGATGTTGGGGAGACGAAGTTAGAACAGGCAATGTATTTATTTCATAATGTTTGTGGGAGAAAAAAGGAATAGGGGAGGTTGTTCTGATTCTTTTTTTCTGCTGGGAGATTACTCTGAATGTTTTTGGTGAGAGATCTTCTAATTTCCGTCTAGTTTAACTACTCTTTGAAATATGCTGCTTTTTTATTACCATTGCTACTTTAAAGCAATGTGCTGTGAATTAATCATTTTTACCATTATGCCCTTTGTATAAAACATGCGTCAGTGTGCTGCTGTAATCTCCTCGGTGCTGTCCCCATGGTGGCACATCTTAATGTCCGCAGCAGCAGGCAGTTCTCTTTGAGCATTCGTGCTCTGGAGCAGCTGTTCCCAGGATGAACATAAGCTCGTTAGCAGTGTTGCGGCTGTGTAACTGCATGTGGAAGTGCCTTGTGGTTAAGAAGAGAGCCTCGATAAGGAGTGATGGATGTATATGCCAAATGACATAGAAAAAATGTGAATTTAAGGAGGCAACAGTAACATTTGATGTAATTGACTTTTTAAAATATTGTTAAATGTATTACAGTTAGAAGTTAGGTGACTTAACCTCTTTTCTTGACACAGGACACTGCTATGAGCAAACTGTGGTTCAAGCAAGATGACAAATTTTTTTTGCCAAAGGCTTGTCTCAACTTTGAGTTTTTCAGGTATGCATTGTTAAATAATTAATAAAAATTTATCTCAGAAAATTTCTTGTTTGTTGTGAATCTGCATTTCTGTGATTAAAAACTCTTCCATGTACTGTGGCTTTAAAGTGGTTGTCCTTACTTGGTGTATTGTGCAGTGAGAGTGAGACAGCGGGAAGGCTCGTGTGAGTTATGCAGCAGCTGTGTAGCAAGCAGTTGGAGGTACTCCATCTGTATCAAAAGGAAAGATTTATCTGAAAATGCTTTAAAAGAAATGTTTTTGCTATACCTAAAATACATCTGCTAGTAACACCTGCATGGAGTTTTGCAATACAACTTCTTAAGAATGGGTGTGGTTGTTTTTTTGCATTGATGACTAAATGAGAAATGTTCAAAGATAATTTTCTTTCTAAAATGCTATTCTGATATTTTCTTAATATTCAGATTCTGTTTTCACTCACACAATGCTATCCAGTATAAAATTCTAAGTGTTTATAATTGTAGGATTTTGTTTAATTTACACCAATAACTATTTGTTTGGATGAACACCTCTGCATTATAAGTGAATGTGTGATTCTTACTTCAATATGCATGATTGAGTGCCGTAATGGTAATTCTGGTCTTGCATTACTCTTTTTTTTAATTAACGTGAGAACAACGTAGCTTCCCAGTGCTCTGGATTGTTGGGAGTAATAATTTCTAACTTTTGAATTTAACGTACAAGTTTACTGCTGTCCTCAGAGTATAGTAATTTCTGTGTTGGATTTTAGAAGGTGAAAATAATTTCAGGATCTCTCCTGCTTTGGCCAGGTTACTGATATTGCTGGAGCTGCTATTATATGGGCTCTGATAGATTCTCATAGATGAGCTGTTGAGTCCTTCTGAGTGATGCTAATTTTTTTTTCCTACATGACGTTGGCAGAATTTTATACTGAGGGTTTTTTCAGAGTGTCAGAACTAGTGCTAAGAAAAATGGGTTTGTAGGCATTTCCTCTTTCGTTTTACTTTTGAAACTACAGCACAAACATTTTGACTGTTTTGACTTTGATGTGTCAGGACATGGAAGATCAAAATGGTGTCTGCTTGTATCTTATGTGGGGAGCAACAAATGCAGTATTTTGCCACTTTTTTCACACCTGGTGGATTTCCGCTGGACTATGTGTGACCAAAATCCCAAATAGGATTTTATTGATGGAGGCTGAGTTTGTATATATTTTAACAAATTTCAAATGAGCTGTGAAGGATTCAATTTCTAAAGCAGCTTTTGACTGATTAAAAAATAGTAACAAATTCTATGTAGAGCATGCAAGGGTATAAGTATGTGCACATATGCACAGTGTGGTGACAGCTTTTCCCAGTTAGACTTCTGCTTTTGTCTCACACCACTGACTGCTTCAGTAGGGTCGGAAAAACGAGGGAATTTCTGCTGCCTATCAGCCCTAATCATCACAGATCGTTGGAAGAATTCCTGACTCAGATACTCTAGCAATAACTGCTGTGTATATTTTTTAAAGATATAGTTGATGAGGGTGACTTCTCCCTCAAGTGCATAAATCCATTAAGGACTGTCTGAATATATGAATCTCTTGAAGTTGCCATGTTTGAAAACTGAAAATCCTAAGGTAGGGGCACTGTGCAAGGCTTGTGTTAAAGAAACAAAACAGTGAAATCCTCCGACATGGGAATTACTGTCTGGCTTAAAAGGAGGATAAAAAGCTTTTGCTTTCATATGAATTATGACTTGAGAACTCAATGAGTACCCCTTTTTACAAAGATGCAAAACAATGATATGTGCAATTGCTTTGAAAACCTTCTAAAGGTTATCACCCCTGCACATCATTTCTCGTGTTTTAGAGAGATGGATGTTAAAATACGATGCTAATTATATTTGACCTATTTAAGCATATGTGCTACCTTCCAGTTTAAGAAATATTTTAAGTACTTTGAGTGCCTTTGATTAAAAACAATGGCTCATAAGATGACCTTCTATCAGCACTTCACTGTTGATACTGGTTATGCCACATGCAGCTTGTTGAAACAAGATTAAGATTTTTTCAATCAATCTATGGTTGTGGTTTTTTCTTCCTTAAGTCCAGTAAAAAAAAAATTGGTAGACTAAGTATGAGCATTTATTTACGAAGTTATCAGTAATAAAAAACAGCTACCAGAACAGTGTTGTTATCATTGTTTTCTGTTATTTTTCACTGAACAACTAACTATTTAGTAGTCCTCATTATTCTTGAAATTCCCTGTTGGCCGTGGCCAACTAATAGAAAAGAATATAATGAGTCTGTAGGGGATATAACATAGGATTGTCCTACATCTTGTTTTGAATTCAGTCTTAATTAAAAAATACATAAATCTGTATTAATTGGATTTGCATCATTGGGCATAGAAAAATTGCTCAGTTTGGAAAACTTATTTTAGGGAGAAAGCAAATAATGGAGTCCTGTCTTTCTACTGACATTTACTTCAGTTATTGAAGCCCAACCCCAGAATAATTAACACAGTATTAGTAAAACAGCATAGCCTGCATCTTAAAGTTATCAGCAGGTACAGTGTTGGTGATGTGATCTGTCTTTGCTTCATTTTGTTAATACTGGTGTACACTGTCAAAAACCCAGTCCTGATAGCAATTGGTCTTCGACACAGCAGGTTATTTTTGGGAACATGGTAATGAATTTACGTGTACTTAAGAAGCTTTAGAAACAAATAGCCAACAAATAAGTTGTATTGACTTTGCAAATCTTTAAACAGCAGTACTGTTGAAATATGGCCTGAGTCTTTGAGTTACATTTCTTTTTGAGAAATTTGCGACAGCAGTGCGTATGTGATCGGACTCCACTGAGTCAAAAGTAGAGTTTGTATGGGCGTTGATATTAACAAGATATCACAAAGAATTACTGTGATGTAAAAGTGGGTATGCAAAACTTCTTTCCTGAGTTGAGGTTCGCATGTACTGCGAATTGCTGATGTCTTAATTTCTGTAATAACTGGTTTATTTTCTGATGAAAATGTTAATATTAGAAGCATTAATCAAATTAATGGTCACTATGTAGGTTTTCATTTTGATCTGTTAAGTAATATTATTCATTCAGGTTGTGTTTATTTTACTTGTGGTGAGTTCTGACATGCAGCAAAATAAATATAACATATCTTGATTTATCAGCGCAAGTAAAGGAATATTTCTGGAATCTTCAAGGTATTTAGCATCACTGAGACCACAAGTGAGCTAAGTAGTTATTTTCAGGCATATTCATATTTGGCTTCAAAATAGGAAACCTTCATAATGGGATCCCTCAGCATATTTGCAGTAAACATTGCTTCCTTCAGATCAAATTTAAAAGGGCCAAAAGAAAATGAGAAGTTATTTTAAACTGCATGTTTTACTTTCAACACTTTCTTCCAGCCCATTTGCTTACGTGGATCCCTTGCATTGTAACATGGCCTATTTATACCTTGAACTACTCAAAGACTCCCTCAACGAGTATGCATATGCAGCAGAACTAGCTGGCTTGAACTATGATCTCCAAAATACCATCTATGGGATGTATGTAAGTACCCAAATCAAGGAAGAGATTAGAGACTTAAAACTACTTCCACTCATCAACATTTTTATATTGATTTGGTGGAAGAACTTTTATTTAAAAAACAGCTTTTTCCATTGTGGGTCTAAGGCTGTTACTCCTTTTGATCTTAATTATTAACCATCCTTTCTTTGATTTGAATTTTAAGTTGAATTTTGTTCAAAGTCTACAACAATCTTTCCATTCATATTAAGCAAATTTTCTTCTTTTTTTTTTTATGTCATTCATGAAATGCATTAGTTGTAAGATTTCTTCCTCCATCTAAAAGAAAGAAAAAAGCAACCTAATGCAAGCTTATATTTTTATTTCAGTTTGCCAGATATCAAAACTTTCTGACTGATGGGGTAGAAGACCCCCTTTTCATGCTATTATATAAATGATACACTTCAGCTTTCCTTTTCAAGAACTACTGGTCATGAGGCTGCATATACATACTCTTCAGTCATGTTTCTTCATCCATTACTTTGTCACTGCTTGAGGTATCAAAGCATTTCTTTTGTTTTTCTTTTTGTTAGTCGCTACATTTATGCTGATCCTCTCCATTGCAACATGACATACCTGTTTATCAGGTTGTTGAAGGATGATTTAAAAGAGTATACATATGCAGCACGCCTCTCAGGTTTGGTCTATGGCATTGCATCAGGAATGAATGCAATACTTGTAAGTAAGAAAGAAACACAGGAGGAAATGAAACAGCTTGTGAACCGTTGAGCTTGGAGAAAGCATTTGACTTCTGCGTTTCTAAATGAGATGGTTAATGTTTTTTCCCTGGCGTATTTATCATGAATTAAAGGCAAAGCAAAACAAAGCATTTTAATTGGTGCTGAATGACCTCTTTGAGATTGCAGTGTCTTGTGAACACGTGTGCAGTGCAGCTATTGCATTCTAGTTCACATTTTTACTTGCTTGCATGGTAATCTTGAGAATACTATTGCTAGTTTCTATATGAAAAGATTAAAGTTTCTGAATGAGTAATAGCTCTACAGAGTTTGTCATAATCCTCTAATTCTGCTGTAGTGAGCTGTGGAAGTGGATGGTGCATGTGCTCGTTAGGATTCAGTGCTGGACATTTTTGGCTTTTCTTTAGTGCACATTTTTATTATGTTTTATAATGTATTTTCAAGTGCTGACTAAATTTACTTGAGAAATAACGATGATAAGATAAGTGGTTATTTCTTATTTATCTTCACCTCTGAGATTTATGGAAGGAGGTTTAAATAGTCTCTCTTGAAGTTCTGTTAAGTGCTTTTTTTGACCATCGTTATATAACAAGATTTATTTTGAAATTTCCTATATTATTTTCAAAATTGTCTTTGTAAGAGAGTATATTGTCCTTGTATTTTCTGTATGAAAAAGTACTGTGTTTTTATCCCTGCAGTTTCTTTTTTTAGCCAACACAAATCTAGTATCTCATTTCCTGGTAGCATTCACTTAAACTTCAAACACGATTATCTGTTCTCAGTCTCAAAGCTTGCTGATGCTTTCATGGTCAGAGGGGGGGGTGGGGGGCTAATCTTTTTTCATTTTTAGTCACAGTTTGGAATTATAGTTATTTTAAAGATGAGATTTATTTATTTATTTATTTTGGACGGGGACTTTTCATTCCTTTTCTGTGAAGACTATATTTTAAAATACTAAGATCAGTTACTCTATTTCGGTATCAGGGAATTCCAGTATTATTCTATATATCATGAGAGGTCTTTGTATTCAGTATGCATATCTGTACTGTGTTGATAACTTTAAGCAAGGTTACATGCTACTAAGAATAATCACCATTTTTTAAATAAAACAGGGTTCTCATGCTAATCTAGGATGTCAACCTTTTGCCATAAATCCATTTATGATAGCTTTTTCTTCAAATTCAGTGTTTACATGTGTTTTTGTAACTGCAGAAGGAAAGCTTTTTCCTAATGGAAAGCAAGAATTGACCTGCATGTTGTTTAGTTTTACCCTAATAATGATACTGTACTAATCTAATTAAATTTCCTTTCCTACATACCAAATTTTGAAGCCTTTTTTTATTTTTATTTTACCTAAAAGGTCTTCTAAATCCCTTCTCACTGGGCAAAACTTTGTATGCCTTGATGGAATCATACAGCAGTTTTTGTTTTTTAACGACCTAACTTCATGTGTGCTTTCCAGAAAATTTGTGTGATCAGATCTATAGCTCAGCAACATTGTTTATTATAAATTGCATAGTTCTTGGCAGTACCTCCTTTCTAGGGCTACTGCTTACTTCCACTTACATAAAATGTCTTGTTGCAGAAAAATATAAACATGGAACAGGATTAAATGTAGACTGCGGACAATTTCAGAAGGCTGTGAATCTAATTTCATTACTGGCATGCAAAACCTGGAGTAAAACCACTTCAGTACTCTGAGCTTGTTGTTTACTAACTGAACTCAGTACTTAGAAATGCTAAGAATCTTTATTCTGAGAACAACTTGGTTACATCATCTAGTTTAACATGGATTCTCTGCATTCATAACTCTTGGACAAATACACAAGATTTATTGCTCATTGAGTCATGTGAGATTTGGTAGTTATTTTCTTTTTTTATGTTATGCATTTAAAGCTAATTATGCACTTTTTCCATAGCTCTCTGTGAAAGGTTATAATGACAAGCAACATATCTTGCTCAAGAAGATCATTGAGAAAATGGCTACTTTTGAGATCGATGAAAAAAGATTTGAAATAATCAAGGAAGCGGTAAGCAACATGAGAAATTTACACTTCAGAATAATTTAACATTTGACTTGAAGTGTAATCTTGAGGGCTAATTATCCATCTAGACAAAGTTACGTTCTGTCTCACTGGGACTCTGGAAGCTTTTTTCTTTTGTCTTTTTTTGTATCTGTGAGTTTCCCATTGTATCTGTATTACATTCTTAAGTTAAAATAGCCCTTGAATCTACTTTCAGTCAGTCTTTCGTGCAGTTGACTGAGAGATTGCAGCTTGCTTTGATAAATGTAGAAATCAAGAAGGAGAAAAAAAAATAAAAAATCATTTATATTGTTTTACAATTTAGAAAGTCTCCAATGCAATCTAGACATAGGATGAAGGGGGAAGGGAGGTGTTGAGATCTGCAATATTTCTTCTTCCCAGAGGTGAAGAGGAGCTCTGCTCCTGGCCCAAGACCATTTAGTGCAAAAGTAATCAGTTGCTTAAATACATGTTGTCTTCTGAAAACTGATCTTCCTAAATTTAATGACTGATCTTTGTATATGGAATATAAATTAGAAGGTTTTAACTGGGTGTGACAAATGTAAAGCTAAAACAAGTCCATCCCCAACAACAACAGAAAACAAACCCACGGGTCTGTGAATGATCTGTTCGGGGTGATTTAGTTTGAGATGTTTCTCTCTGTCTTTAAGGTTCACTTAAGCTTTATGTCTGTATTTATGCATATTTTGTAGACTTCATTGCACAGACAATTTGTTTGTATAAAATAAGGACAGAATGGAGAGGTAACAGCTTTCTTCTGTTTGGAACAGAAAGGGATGCATCCTCAGCAACTTAACAGTTGCTCTTTCTCACCCATGTGATCTGAAATGAGCTACTTTTCTCCTGTAATGGATACGATGTGCTAATTAGCATCTCTGTAGAACCAGATTTCAGCTTGCTGAAAACTATTAGTTTCTGATTTCAGTTCTTCTCATGGAGAAAAAAGGTTTTGTTTTGCCAAGGTGCAACTGTACTGGGAAAGTTTCTTTGGAGTGGGCTCACCGATTCTCTTACAATTCTTTTATCCAAGCTAAGAATGCAGAGAATTTCCCAGATGAATCTGCATTTTCCCTAGGCTGAAATGGTTAGAAAAAAACATTCTCCTAGTTTGTTTGCTTTTTTTTTATCATAGAATGTGTATTTCCTACTTACATCAACTTCATCTTGATGTTTATTTAGGATTAGTCTATAACAATTTAACTTCCAACCATTAATTTTATGGAGAAGTTTGGTTTCATTCTAGTATAAGCAACGTTTATAAGCTACTTAATCTGTAGCCTCATGATATTACCTTATTACTAAAATGACTTAAACCAATTTTAAAACTGTGCAACAGGCAAAAGTTCTTGACATTCAAAACATACTTATTTGATGATACACAAAGTTGAAAATACAGAGTTAATATTTAATGTGTAGGAATGGATATCTGTAATTTGAACTTACAATTGTTTTGTTTCAGTACATGAGATCACTTAACAACTTCAGGGCTGAACAGCCTCACCAGCATGCAATGTATTATCTTCGACTCCTGATGACAGAAGTTGCTTGGACCAAAGATGAACTAAAAGAAGCTCTTGATGGTAATGTTCTGCCAATTTTAAAGGTGGTTTTTTTTGTTGTTGTTTTTAATTTTTTTGTCTTATGGAAGATGCATGGAAGATTCCAATTTCTGGAAAGCTGAATAGGTCATACAAACGGCCGTACAAAGATACGGACTCAGTTTGATCTGATTTTGCCATTAATCTGATGCAGCTTCTTGCCAGTGCTAGGTAGCCTGCTGACTTTGTGGATATAAGCCTGAGCGTGGCATAACCAACACTAAATTCATTTGGACACCAGCTGACACCTTGCAGATACATTGGAATGTATCAGCTGTATTGTACTTCCCAACACGCATTTCCATTTTTGTAGATAATAATTAAAAAAACAAAATAGTTAAGAATAAAGAAGACTGTGGTTGTTAACAACGAGCCCCCGCTATTTGGGGAGAAGAAGAAATTACAACTTAAGAGATGTAATTCGTTTTAATATTAGCTGAACATCTCTTCCTTACCTATATCTTATTGTGTTATAACAAAAGGCCGTTACTGGGATGTTTTGCAAAATACTTTGTAATATCTCCTTGAAATAGACTGAGATATTCTTTTCAAGAAGAATATCTGGTTTTGGTATTTATTTGAGGGGGTGGATTCAGAATACACATTCTTATCAGACTGGCATGTACCATGCTGTCTGAAGTTCTGGTGCTTAACATTGCTTTATTAGATGCCTGAAGCCAGCTGCACAGAGGTGCGCGAGTTTTTCCACAGGATTGCTCCAAAACAGAAATGCAAATGTTTAGCTGTATGGTCTCTTGAACGATTGCAGGCACCTTAGAGATTGTGAAGTCCACGTGAAAGCTAATGCCAATTTTCGTAGCAATGAGTTCAGCTTAATGACTGTTGAATTTCAAAGCCAAACAGATGTTGTGTTCCTTTTCTAAGTAGTCTTTATAAAATTAATTTTGCTCTATTCAGCATAAGAATGGTTAAAAATGGAATGCTGGACGGGAATGCTGTCTGCTTAGCACTGCAGGAAATCTGCTTGAAATACAGGGAATTCACGTGTGATTTTATTTTCCTCACATCTTCTCTCCTTCAAAGCAACTCATCTTTTTTTGTCTATAGAACTGCTTATTAATAGTGCAAGTTAAGATTAGGACTGTGCAACAATAAGAGGCCCATGTGCTTTTCCAAAGGTTTTGGAATGCACGTTTAAGATAACAAAAGGTAGGGGTTCGTGTAGAGTCAGGGAATTAACAATGTATTTGTCAACTTTAGGAAGAACATCATCTCCACTCATCCAATCCTCTCTCTCTTATTCCACTGAATCTTTATGTTGTTGTATTTTGATTTATATATGAAAACTGCTTTACAAAGGTAGACTAACATAGAATGTGCGTGTGTGTGTACTCTGGGATATATTGCAAAAAATATTTTTCTTGTGTATGGTTTATTACAAGGGTAGCATCAAAACACTATTTCAGTTGATTTTTTTTAGTCAAGATGGTGAACGTACTGTGTGTTTCTCAAGCATTATAAATTACATTTTTCTTGTTTAGTTAATAGCTTAGGCTTGATTTTGGAACACCACCTAAATGATTGCTGCTATTTTCTCTGGAGAATGAATGTTTGCTTGGAATGATCGGAAAGAAGACTTCAGAAGGCTCTTTTTTTCCTTCTCTTTTTGGAATCTGGGTCAGACGATATGTGAATTCTAAGCAAAGCAAGCTATATGATGAGCACTGCTATTTAGACCTGGAAGCTTTCCAGTGTTGCATTTATAAGGAGAGATTCAGGGTTTTTTTTATGACTATGACTTTTTGCTCCTCTAAGAAATATACCACATCTAGTAATGAGTTAGGTACTTCTTAATATAAAAATGCATGTAATTGATTTAACTGTCCTAATATCTATTCTAGATGTCACTCTTCCCCGCCTCAAGGCCTTTATATCTCAGCTGTTGTCACGGTTACACATTGAAGCTCTTCTCCATGGCAATATAACAAAACAGGTTGGTGTGATACTTTCTTTAATTACACAATTTTTATTTAAAAGTAGCATTAAAAATGAAAGGCTAGTTTAACCTTCTCAGGTCTTAAAGCAGCTTTGTCAAATGTGATTACATAATTTGACTTTGTACTTCTTTTTATCTTTATGGGACTATCATGGTGTCATTTTTTCCACTTTAGATTTATTAGGCTGAGTGCTGCCCTTGTATTGCTCTTGGAAATTTAATAAAAAACAGCTTATGATCTAAATATTGTAAAGTCTGTGTTGCATGTTATTGCTGTAATGTGATCAAGCTGCATAAAAAATGATGTGCTGCAGATCCTGCTATTCCATTTATAAGTACCAGGCTAACTAACAAAGCTTCAAGAATCCATGATTCTGCTAAATGAATTGCTTCGTACAAGGCTGAGCAGGAATGTTAGTCCATTAAAAATAACCCTCTGGTCTCAGTTGTGTCTTTGGGAGTAAAAAACAGAAAATGTTTGTTTTGTCTTCAACAAAAATAGTTACAGTTGTACTTGTGCAGGAAACTTAACCAAATATTTGGAAGTATGTACAAAACCAACACCTAATACCTTTCTTACACGTAAAACATACACATTTTTACATTCTATCTTTGGAAGGCTGGTATAGCAGTATTTCTCACAAGATGTCATAGTAGCTCTGTGATGTTTCACTAGCAGGAGATGTTAGAAAGCACTGCTAGTGACTGCTGAATGCATGTAGCACTTGGTTAATAATGAGGGAAAAAATAAAGCTTTTTTTCCTTCCTCATTTTTACACACTTGTATATGAAAGTCAGTTCTTATGTTTTCTCTTCAAGGCTGCACTAGGAATTATGCAAATGGTTGAGGACACTCTGATTGAGCACGCTCACACAAAGCCACTCCTTCCCAGTCAGCTAGTGAGATACAGAGAAGTGCAACTTCCTGACAGTAAGTTAAATGATTTACTTACAAATTTTTGTTGCACATTAAATCAAGGTTCTTGGTCTGCTAATGGCATTTTAAGATGAGTAATACTCTGTTGCTTGGAGGTCGTTTCAAAATCAGATTTATTTCAAATTATTTTAAACTGCAGATGTAGCAAATTAGGATGTGGTTTTGTTACGTAAGTAAAATTATACACCTATATATATTTTTTTTTCTGGTATATTTGATGTCATTTTTAATCCATGTGCATAAGTTGACCTTCAGTCCTAATTCACTCCGTATGCTTTATGGAAATAAGATCTCTGTCACATTGTCTTCTACACATAATGTACATATTTGAGTAAGCATCATTCTTTGAGCACTTTTAGGTATTAATTGAACATTCAGTGAAGGATTGTCCAAAAAACACTTGTTTATTCAGAAAAATAAAAGCTTTACACACGTATATATTCTTCTGATATCTTTTCTTTTGGTCTCAGTGCTTTTATGATTTTACTTCTATTGTGTGAAAAATGTTACATTTAAGAGATGAGCTTCAAGGAATTCTTGGGAGCTATACAGGAATGATGACATTTTTGGCTATGCAGCCAAAATGAATTACCCATAGCTGATCAGCAGCCTGTGGAAGCTACCATATAACTGAAGAAACCGTTGTTATTAGATACGGAATTATTTTAATGTTTACAAAATGTGTGTGATGTGTATGTTTGTCTTTAGAAACTACATTCAAGGCAATGCAGTTTTGGAACTCCAGTTCCAAAAACACTCACTTGAGAAACAGCAAGCTTCAAGTTACTTTCTGATGTGTTCAAGCTATGTCATCTTGATGTATTAAAATAATCTTTTATTTGCCTGTTTCTTGAAAAGTGTGCATGATCTGTTAGTGGAAGTTCTGCTTTAAAAGTCCTAAACCATTTCTTTTAATTGGATTCCACAAGTGATAGACCATTTTTAATAATGGACAGTAAAAATATATGCTTTTTAAGTAAACAGTGGCTGTTTACTTAAACTGTAATCTAACTTTTATCTTTGTCTTATAGGGGGATGGTTTGTGTATCAACAGAGAAATGAAGTACATAACAACTGTGGCATTGAGATATATTACCAGACAGATATGCAGAGCACTTCTGAGAATATGTTTTTGGAGCTCTTTTGTCAGATTATCTCAGAACCATGCTTCAATACTCTGCGCACTAAGGAACAATTAGGTAAGTATTCCCATAGTGATTATTGTCTGTATAGACCCAGGCATGCATATTCACGCACTTTGCATGAGACATGATGAGGTGTTCTTTCCCTGTTCAGTGAATGCCATTTAAAGGGCACATGGTAAATGCAAATCATTTTAACTGCTGATGACTCAAAGGAATATTACTGTTCACACATTCTAAACTGAGAATAAGCAAGCCTAATTCTTAAGATAAGTCTTAAATATCTGAAATCATCCCTGGTTTAAAAACAACAACAGAGGAACTGTGCAGAATTTATTTATTTTTTTTACCAGAAGGAGATAAGATCAATTGCTAAATTTTAGATCTTCTTAAAGAATCAGCAGCAGTTTAGTCTTTTCTGCTTATGATCCTACTTCCAACCACACTTGAGGATTTACAAACTCTAGCTTAGGAATATAGCTGCTTGAGTAATGGTAAGCTGCAATACTAACAAAGTCCTAAATGCATTTCAGGCATGTTAAGAATACAGCTGTCCACTAGGAAGGACAAACAATTGTTACCTGAACCAGTAAGACTATAAAAACCGGTCAGGCTGTTCCATATTGGATAACAGAGAGAGACAAGGACTTGCGTAACAGTTTGCAGGATTGAAATATTAATAAGTAGTGCCATCAGATTTTTAGGGTTTTTTTGTTTTTGTTTATTTTTCAAAGGTGAAAGGCAGAGGGATGTTTCAATATAATGACTGAATGGAAAAAGAACATTGGTACCATTACAGTGTTATGAATTAACAGGGAGATTAGGCAAGATTAGACTTCTGAGCTGCTAGAAGAATCACCCACATCATATCAATCTAGACATCTCTTGAAAATAGGGCAGGACCCAGGTGGTTTAGCAGGTTTTTGGAATGTGTTGGTGACAGGTTTCTTATAGAAGTTGGAGATAACTGTTAAAGAGGATGTGGGGGAAATCAGTGAGAAAGAACTATGCGCCTGTGTTGGTACAGAAACCAATATGGTGTGATTACCAAATGAGAGAGTTCACAAGGCTTAGGAGGGACAACAGCAGAAATACCAGTAAAAATCAGTAAACTCAATGAAATTGTTAGTAAGATCTCTGAGAAAGATAAGGGAGGAAGAATTTCAAGAGTTATCAGTCTATTAAACAGTAGAGAAAGTAACTGGGACTCATTCAATAAATACTTCAGCAGTATAAGAAAGACAAAGGAAGGGAAAAGTAGTAGTTTTTTGAAGAGTTCGGGTATGATGAATTCTGTATTTCAAAAGCAAAGTACTGGATACCTGGAGCTAGAAATCTTGTAACTGAGAATTTTCAGATGGCAAGCGTGGTACTGGAAAAATAAAGATGCTAAGTGTTATACATTTCTTTTGGAAATAAAAGAGAAGAGCAAGAAAATTACAGATCTGTCAGTTTCACTCTAATTCCTGGAATGCTATCAAACTAGCTGTAAACTCATAGAAGACAACTGAGAAACAATTACTAGGCAAAGTGGTGTCAAAGTAACCTTTTTTTTTTTTTTTTTTAATACATTGTGTGCCTGGCTGGATGGTAATGGTACTGTTGTGAGTCTCATCTTGATAGTATGAGAGATGTGTAACATTCTCAAGCAAGCTAGAGAGAGCACCTAAATTGAAAAAGCTCCATGTTTGGATGGAAAGTTGTGATTGGAAAATTAGTAAGAATGGTTCTCTATTCTCTAACATCATCCAATGTTACTTAGTATTTAAAATGCTCTTGATGATAGAAGAGTTTAGGCTTACTAAATCTTCAGAGAAGAGAGGCAAGTGTGTGGGAAGACAGAATTAGAATTCAAACTTAGTTTGACATTTTGGAAACACGGCTTGAATACAGATAAGATGCAGTCTGGTAGGAACATTTTGGCAAGAAAAATCAACATCACAGACACAAGATGGAAAACAACTGGCTAGGTAGCAGTTATGTAGATAACAGTCACTAGGTTACTGTGGATCAGATGTAGAACATATATGAGCAATGTCAAGCTGCTGTCTAAAAGAAACACTGGGATAGATAAAAAAAGTGCTTCCAAGATTCACAATATTTCTGTGCTCTTCAGATAAGGATTTTGAAATACTATGTCCAGTTTTGACACAAAGAATCAAGGAATGATTAGAGAGCTATAAAACAACATCTACAAGACTGAAATGTGACAGATTAGTTACAAAAAGGGGAGTAAGACTGAAGAAAGGCTTATGTTCCTTAGGAAAGGCTCAGAAAAGCTAAAGCTGCAAGTAGAAATGAGAGGAATAGTTTCTTTACATCAAGTTGTTGAGATACAAGAAATAGTGCAAAGTGAATTCGGATTAGACTTTATGGAAAAATAGTAATTTCCTGGCGTTGAGTCCAATTAAGCACTATAGTACAGCTTGATTTCTGATTACCTAATACCGATGACAAAATTTCTTTTGTTCTTTGTTAATCTGCTTCATTTCTTCCACACCCCTGTCATTTCTTCCACTTCCCTTTCAAAACTGCCACGTTTGGCATACTTAATGCTTGAACAAGGGATTTCTTTAAATCTGTTACTGTTTTTGTTTTGCTAAGGTTACATTGTGTTCAGTGGTCCACGTCGGGCGAATGGCATACAGGGTCTGCGATTTATTATTCAATCTGAAAAGCCACCGCATTATTTAGAAAGCAGAGTTGAAGCATTCTTAAAGACTATGGAGAAGTGTATAGAAGATATGACAGAAGAGGCCTTCCAAAAACACATCCAAGCTTTAGCAATTCGTCGTCTAGACAAACCAAAGAAGCTGTCTGCAGAATGTGCTAAATACTGGGGGGAAATAATTTCTCAGCAGTATAACTTTGACAGAGGTAAGAAAGATTATAACTCCCTTAAATTTCAATGCTGTAGTCTAGATACATTTGTAGTCTGTGCATAAGTTCTATATTTTTTTGTGATTTCAGTCCTGTAGGTCATATTTCTTCATCCTGACCTGAGAAAAGTACCTCATTTGTGCAGCTTATGCTCTCACAGCAGTAGAGCCTTTAGTAATAGAGGATAATCCTGCTCCCTGATGTTTACATATGACGGGGACAACAAGTATTTCATTGACCTTCAGTTCTTTCCTTTAAGCCTCTGAGAGACAGGGAGTAGGTCAAGGATTGGAAGTGGTTTGGGTGCAAGTGTTGGTGTTGTATAATCTTAAATTTCTTTCTGTGATGTTCAAACACGTGTATTACATATGTGCCTAATATTTGACTGAGATGCATTCAAATGCACTTTGACATTACTGACCGTGTAGACGTTAATACAAATCCTATTTACATTGTGCAGCTCTGTTGTGAAGTGAGGTGAAGTCAGTGACAGTGGCAACAACAGACTTCTTAGCCAACGCATGACCTGTCTCAGAGTAGGCCTAGCAGAAACATGCATTTTTTTTTTTTTTAAGCCACAATGCTTGGATGGTTATAAGCTTGTAGAAGGTTGATTGAAATCCAGCTTCTGCTGTTCTTACTCAAAATGGACAGGCAGTTATTTACAGTGATAGCATAATACTGTGATCCTACATGCTGCTTAAGTTGCATTTTTCCTTTTTCATCAGTGTTGGAAGATTTTAAATCCAAAATACCTAAGTATATAAGTAATATTCTGAGTTAGCTTTTATTTTCTATCACTAAATGATATATTTTGAAACAAATCTAATTTGATTTCCTACAATAAATACATGGGTTTTTTTTTCTAAAAGGTAACAGATAGGAGTTTTAAATTAGTTTTTGTTTAGTTCACTATTTACTTTCTAAAATGTCTTCTATGAAGAAAGAAAAATCAATGCTTAAATGATTTTAGTTTCTTAACTTCCAAAAAAATGTACAGATTTAGATACAGATCAGCCTTTCATCACATTTTTGTGTCTCAACTCTTAATCAAAGCTATAATTTTCCATCTCCCGTGCATAATATGCTGCCTACATAAGACTCACTCTGTATCGTGACTTCTCTTTTGCTTTACATGCAGAGTGTAAGCCCTTCATAGCAAGTAGTCTTTTTTTGTAGGCTAACTGAACTGTTGTAATAATGAAAAATTTCAAATTGTTGTCTGGCTTGGTTTTGAGAGAATGAGAGATACTGACAAGATTTCATGGCTGAGTTTAAGGACTGGTGTGAAAACTTAACCCCTTGAGTGCTTGTTTGTGTCTGATGAAATAATTTTTCTCTGCTTTAAGTCTTGCTGTTTTTACCCTACTTGGATCCATCTTCTCTCTCTAGAATTTCTTTAGTAACTGTAGCTATGTCTTTCACATCTAAATTCACTAAACTTACTATTCCCCTTGAGTTTCATATCTTTAATACCCTTCTGCCCGCTGGGAACTCGATTTCATTAAACGATTCTCAAGTGACTAGATTTGTCAAATCAGAAATGCATATTCCAGCCTTAAGAAGTGAAAAAGCTTTTTTGGGTTTTAATATATTATTACTTCTACTGTTTTACATCAGATTTTAGAATATTGTCTGTCATCATCATGTTTTGATGATTTTTGAATTTCCTCCCTTTAGAATTTCATCTGAACTACTTTCAGTATGCTTCACCAACTTATTAGCTGCATATTCTTTTACACACATTTCTTTTCTTGACCTATCTGCTAATCCTAAGAAATGCAAGCATACCTACAATGAAAGCACTCATTCTTGAGTGATATTAAATTATTAGTTTATTACCATTGAATTTATGTAATCTGATGTAGCTACTGAGACACACTTGTCATCAAATATCTGAAAGGTGATTGTTCCTTAAGAAATATGATGTAGTCTGTCACTGTTCTTCATGTTTATTTTAAAAAATTCATGCCATCCTTCCTAACTGTTAATAGAAACTCTGCAATCAGTCTGCATTAGAAATACATAACCCTGATTTGAAGATGACATAGAAAAGTAGACACAATTTTTTAGCTACTGAATAATAAATACACAGTGCAATTAGTATTCTTCAAACATGCATTTTTTTTAGTAAGTCCAATCACAGTGGACATTAGTTAAAGTATAATTTTCTTCCAAGCTTCCATTGACACTTTTAGTGGTACAAGTGTTAGCTTTTAAGTTAGGAATGAAAAGCATATCACCTGCAGTTAATGGCAGGAAAGAATAAATACTTGGAATTAGTGTGCTAATGACCAGCTGTGATTTGCAGACTTGCTGTAATTTTTACTGTTGTGCAGATAACATTGAAGTGGCGTATCTCAAGACCCTGACCAAGGATGATATCATACAGTTCTACAAGGTAAGTTAGTCATGTAGTTGAATATTATTTGGAAAGAGATGTCATTCAAAATTGTTTCGCTTTTGTAATCTGTTTATCCATTTCACTACCACGGTCATTCTTGCATTATCTTCTATTTGTATTAGAGATCCAGTCTTACTGCTTTAAACTGGTTGCTACTTCAATGACACAGTGAACCCTAACGTGTTTTTCACAGTATGATGGCTTGGGTGAAGATATGCAGCAAACAAACTTAGAAAATGGGATTTCAGTAGCTTGATAACTTGAGCGAGTATGCATGTTCTGTGTGTGTGGGAATTGATACTTCTTTACTTACAGTAATGCTCAGTAAATGATTAACCAGTACTCCAGAGTAGAAATAACTCTAGATTGGTGAGTTTGACCTGCTAAGTTTAATAACTGCGCTCAGGAATGATGTACTTGTGAAAGTTTGCTAAGGTTTTAGGTGGTATTCCTGATACTTTGATAGTTTATAGCTGAATTTGTTACTTCCAGGATTTTTGTTTGTCGGTTGGTTTTTGTTTGAATGGTTTGAGTCCCAAACAGTACATGAATTTTGTAAACAACTTGATTCTAAAATGATTCAAGGTATGGGTTGCCTTTAATAATATTTTAAGGGACATCTCAAAATTCACCCTCATGTTAATGCTTAAATTAAAATGTAAATGCTGTCATTCTTTTAGAGATTATATTTATTTATCTGTGATGGATACTTTCCACAACTGAAATAATTGATATTGTTTACTCTAGGTGTTGTTGGCAATTGATGCTCCCAGAAGACACAAGGTTTCAGTACATGTCCTTGCAAGGGAAATGGATTCCTGTAAGTACTGTGCTGAATATAGTATTTAATCAATTAGTGTTCAAGCAAGTCATAGAAAATACTCTTGTCACGTTACATAAATGTACTTCAAGAAAAATCCAGTTTTGGAGATTACATACCTTGTATAGGAAAACATATTTCTTCTTTAGATTTTCTTCACGTAGGTGCTTCAAGTTTTCTAGTTGACATTTGTGGCCAAGTTCTTCAGCCATTCTAAAGCATATTGATATCATTAAATAGAACTTCTTTACAAACCAAAATATTTTGAAGTATACCTAAAACCCCAAAGTTAGAATTTGCGGTTATCAATAAAATGATTCCTTTCCTTACAATCAGAAGATGTCCTCAATTCATTATTCAAGCACTCTCAAAGAAAAAGCAAATATAAAGTAACCCGCCAGGAATGCCAGATGTTGCATTTAATATAACTTGAGAAAGTCTGCTTAGGTTTTGTTTTCAAATATTCTAGATCATCTATGAATTGTAGAGACTACTACTCCATTTTAGAATTCCAGGAGGAAAAGATTAATAGTGTTTCCAGTTAATAACCAATAAAAAAATACATAGAGAGGGAAAAACTTTTGTTGTTTTGTGCTAATTTTTTACCAGTTCATGCTAGAATTAAATTCTGGCATGCGTACCACAGGTGTTAGAGATTTGCCTGTAGAACAGAAGGAAGCAGATAGCTGTGTGTCTCTTAGGAAACTCTTCCCAGTATCAGAATGATTTTTGTGATACCACGGAAATCATAATTCTTCAGTTGAGTAAGGGAGACTTGCTCCAAAGTATCTTTCCTGGCTAATCATTGCTAGCTAAATAGAATTAGCTCTAATACTGTGACTAACTTTAGAAAACTTTCTAAAAATAAAGTAACTGTCTTGCCAAGTGGTTTATGATTCACTTGGAAAGGTGTCTTCCTGAGCCAAGAGGAGCATGGGAGGAAGCCTAACAACTACTTAACTCTTACAGTGATTATAGCAAAGCATAGCCTCTCTCCATGTATTCCACAACTCCTAAGGCATTTAATCTGATAATTGGCCTCTTTTTCTGCCATGAAGGAGAAGCTGGGACTTTGATTCATTTCCTGTGAGTCCAAGTGAACATTCTTGGGAAGAAGTGCAACTGCTGAAGAGGGTAACACAAAGGAGGCTAAAAAGATTCCTAGGGAGTTCGCTTCCTCATGGAGGCAGACACCATTTCCACAGGGAGCAGAAATTAATCAGAAGCAGTAGAGATGTAGGAGATCGGGATGATGGAACTTTTTGAACTCCCAGCGTAAAAGTTAGGGTTGAAACTTGAGTTTGAAAATTGAGGAAGGAAGATTTAAGGAACTGCATAACATACAAATGTGAGAAAGGTTGATCGGATTTAATAAGTTTGTGGGGGACTGGAGTAGGTAGGGTGTGCATGGGGACAGGCTGGGAAGACTTGGGGTTGCTAAAGGGGATTTGGTATATGGAGTAATCCCTGTGCTTACATAAGCATGTCCTACTGAAAAATTCTCTTTGGAACACAGATGTGCTGTTATTGCATATATTGCTGGCATTTAATACTGTTTGCATAATTTTTACTGAAAAACAGCTTTAAGTATTTATTGTTCAGTAGATTAGCTCTTTTTATTGCTACATTCTCTGTACGTGTAAGCAAAATGAAAAAAAAAACAACACTGCCTCAGCATGGAAATCAAGTAAATCAAGTAAATCATGTAAATCAAGTAAAGTCAAGGATTAATCTGCTTGTATTTCTAAAGGTAATTATGAGTATAAAAGCAAAATCTTCAGAAAATCTTATTTAGAGATACCTGAAAATTACTGTCCTGTGTTTTATGTCTTGACCTGTCAAATTTGATATATGAAAGGCACTGATTGAGTCGTGGTTCTAAATTAATTTTGATGATGTTAAATAGGCCCTGTTGTTGGAGAATTTCCATGCCAAAATGATGTGAACTTGGCACCAGCACCACCACTACCACAGGTAAAAAGAAACAACACATAAAATCCCAGGCTTTATTCAAGAAAGTGTAGAATTCTTGAATAACGTTACAGGGAGAGAGTACAAACTTCTTGACATTTATACTTTTGCAGGTTGGGTTTCTTTTTTTTCTTTTTTAGCTTTTTTACATGTGCATGCTTGTCTTTAATAACACGTTTTTATCGTTTTCTTTTTTTTCTTAAACAGTCAGTGCTATTAACTTTGTTCCTTCTGTTCTGTTGAGATGAAAACTAATAGAAGTAGATAGCTCTACTGAGTGTCTACACTATGGAATAAAATACAGATTATGATTGTCTGAGCTTGTGTGTTAGAATGTCTGAAGTGCCAAGAGAAGGGTGGATATGCACCAGTAAACTTATAATCTGTTCAGAAAGCAAAACCCCACACCTAACTATCTGGTCATGATCTTAAAGGATGAAATATTTCTGTGAATGTGGATTAATATACCCCGTGAATGAAGCAATTTGGCAAATTCTATTCATACAAGTGTTATAGACTCACGGTGTTGCTGTTTGTGCGAGGAGATGTGATAGCACCGGGCCATTCCTGGTCCTCAAATGAAATTGCTTGAAGAAATGTGTTTGTGTCCCAGTAGGCGATTCTTTTTGCTATGCAGTTGTAGATCTGTGTTCTTCTTATTCAGTGCTTATAGGTGAGATAATCACCATGGTGGAAATTTCTTTATGGATTAAATATGGATATATTTGTTGTTCTGACTTAAGTGTTAAAAAGTGACTTTATTGCAGCAACTACAAATGACAGCTCATTGAATTGCTGTTATTTTTACAAACTTAACTCTGCATTTTCTAAATTACCTGACGTAATTAATAATGCAGTCACTACATTACAGTTGTTGTTTCAAATTATTTGGAGTAGATATTAAACCATTCATTTCAGAAGTTATACCACTTTATTTGGGAAAATTCTGTAATAATGAAATGTTGAATCATTAGTACTGCTTGAAAGAGAACAAGACAGACGTATATATTTATGTAGCTGTAGAATAACTTGTGGGGAATTTCTCACTCTTCTGATTAAAGATAATTGAGCAGACTTTCTTGCATACGCTTCTTTGCAGCCGAGTGTGATTGAAAATATGACAGAGTTCAAGCGCAGTCTGCCACTCTTTCCACTGGTGAAACCACATATCAATTTCATGGCTGCAAAACTGTGAAGAACCCCAATGGATGAAGAAATGCAAATGATCAGCACTGATGTGGTTTCAGGGGACTTCATGATGAACAAAATTATTAAAGACTGTTAGGATAAATGGTTCTGTCCATTATGAAAGTCCCAAATTCCTTCTTGGTTCATTTGACATTAGATGTGTGTTAGGCATAGAGAGTATAGAAAAATCAGTTGTGGTCATGTGTCATTTATATTACAGACAGCCTGTTGAAAACCAAAATCAACTGAAACAGTAATAATAATAAACAACTTGTAGATGCAGTATATTTTTGAAATAGTGTACCCCTTCAAACTTTAATTTTGATAAAATAAGCTTCCGGAGCAAACAGTTGCTTGAAATACCCTCATTATTCCTGAAAAACAATCAACAACATTTAGTAGCCCAAAAATAATCTTCCTGGGAACTGGAGGAGGGCGAGAAAAGAATGGGATGGGGTCAACAATTTTTCTTAAAATAGAGTTTCACATTTTTTGAAGTGCTGTGTTGAATGTGACTTTTAAAATTGATCCTTAATGCAATCAACATAACATGTTTTCTATTTAAGTTTGGTGAAAACCAGTGGAGGGGGGAAAAAAGATAAATTGATAACATAGTAATAAGTGAGAGAATTGTCTTAATGAAAATAACTGAAGATATGGACATGATTTTAATCTTTATATATAAATTTGGGGACATTTTATATTAAGACTCGTGAAATGCTGGAAACACTTCAACAGTCCAACTTACTTTTGTTATCAAAAGTGTTGTCCTAGTCTCGTCTTGATAATATCAATATCCTCTTCAGTTTTTCAGTGTTATTCTGAATTGTTTCCATATGATGTATAAGATACTTTATTTGGTGTCATTTTTGTTTTCTGTTGCACATAGACTACATGAGTTCTCCACCAGTTCAATTTGCCTTTCTTGTTATTAGGTCTCAGTCAAGTACTTACTAGTGCAAATAACTTTAAGCATGAATTAGTTCTTGAATGCAGAACAGATGAATGTAAAATATGGGCCTCGTAAGGAATCAGATTCATTATTTTTATGATACATCTCTGTGGGCCCTCTTTGTCCTTCAAGAAGGCATTTGAGATGGGGCAGTGCTGGCGTAGCAGTACCGGCTTAGCAGAAGTCGTGGCAATGCTGTGCAATTCAGGTTACATCACAAAATGTTCCTTCCTACTTCTTTTAAGAAGATTGTGTGAAACCGAAGGATCAAGAATTATGCTGAAATATTGTATAGATATTCCATAACTTAGTAAAATGTTAATGCAGTGTCCAGTGTTCACCAAGTCTACTGCCTTCTGCAGTAGCCTTCCACTTGAGACAGCAAATCAGGGTAAACTCCCCAAACAGAAAAAGATAAGGGAACGTCTTACTAAGTTCTCTTACAAGTTTAATGCATAAAATTGATAGTAATTGTTCAGACAGGATGGAGGATGCAAAGCACTCAAGATGTAGAATCTGTTCATAATGAGCCCTTGCTATATCAGAGGTGTTAGAGTTCGCTTCCTGCTACAGCCTAAAACTGAGGCACATATTAACACATTAAATATGTGTCATGTACGTGTACATCAGAGTCCTGGAATATTCAATAGGGGTGTTCTTGTCGTTGAGTCAGTGTTGTAGTAATGCTGTCTTTGAAGGCAGTTAAATGAATGCTTGCCAGGGTAAGGGCTTTAAGTTTTGTTTATTTGAGTCTGCACTAGCTGAATAAATAGAGTGTATTTAAGTTGTTTTTAAGGCTAACAGGACATGTTTGAACCTCTCTTTAGTAATTTTGATGATAGTTTGTGATGTAACCTGTTGCCAGGAAAGTCCACTAGCACTTTTTGTACCTGGAGGTGAAAAAAAAATCAGCCATGGTATAAGCAAAAACAGTGCAGGTGTCTTTGTTCACTGTGTTTTTCATGGATCCTCCACGTAAAATGGACTTTTTACTCTCATGTTTTGCTTTTGTTTATAGTTTTCTTTTAGTAAAAATATTTGTATTATATATATTAAAACTTGTGACAACATATTATAAAAATATATATTTTGGGAATTAGTGGTATTTAAATGTACCACTTATGGTGAATAAAATCAAATTGCTTCTGTAAAAAAAAAATAAATATTAATAATAAAAAATATATATTAGTGGAAGTACTATGAACTCTAACAAATTATATAAATAAATTGGAATGGCAGTGTACTTAGCACAAGCTCACAAATCACGTTTTCCACAGGAAAAAATGTAGAATTGTAAAGTTCTGTGACTGGATGTGGAAACACATGTAGTTTTCCAACAACTCTTAATTGCTTTTAAGTGTTCTCCAGCATTTTACAGTTTCTGAGTTTGATATAGCAGTAAATTTTGATAAACTCAGGCATACTAATGGGTTCATCGTAATGGATCCAAAGCTGCAGTGTCTACAAGCAATAAAAAACTACCTAGGATACACTGTAATTCAATTTTAGTGCTTGTTAATTAGTTTATGTAAGAAACCATAAATTATTATTACGTAACTGTAATTTTTGCAAGTGCTATTTTAAGCAGTTGATGTGGAATTGGGTGCATGTGACACAGCCAGTATGACAGAGTGCTAGAGTTATTCTGTTTACAATAAACAATCTGAATTTAACATTTGGAGTTCTTAATTTCTTTTAATTTTTCTTTTTTTTCTTTTCTTTCTTTCTTTTTTTCTTTTTTCTTTTTTTTTTTTTTTTTGCATACTGGTAATGTTACATCTCTCATTCTTGAATGTTTTTTACTATACATTATGATGCAGTTTTGCAGTTTCTTGGACTGGTTAGGCTGAATAGAATTGCTGGAGAACTGTTCTCGTTCACTTCTGTGGTGTTTCAAAAGACTTCCCATGTGTCATCCCACACCTCTAAGGCAGGTCACCTATGTTGCTCTCTGAGTATGAAAGCTTTATAATATGAAGGTAGAAATATTTCCATAAGACCAGATTTTAATAATCAAATCTGAAGTTGTAAATACAGAGCATCACTGCAGCCACATTTAATATTGGCTGGTGCAGATTTACTTCAGTGTTGCTTTTGAGAAACTATATTCTTAGGTCACCTTGTTTTATGCACAACCCAGGATTACTTGCAGAAAGTTATAGAATAAATGTGACTGTTAGAAAAATAAATACTGTGAATTCTGAAGGCAAAGAGAGACAGCATTTTTTTTTTTTTATCCTTGGCTTTGGCAAGAAGTGGCTGGTAATTTCATCGCTGGAATAAAATGCTTGCAAACCACCTGGAAAATCATTAGTCCCTAAAATTAAGGCTCTTGAACTACACTGTTACTGTTAGAGTACAAATTGGTACAAATCTTAAAACAAGGGCTTTATTATCTTTTCTGAAAAAACAAAACCCAAGCCATCCAAATATAGTTAGACTGTCATGTTCAGCAAAAAAACAACCAAACCAACAAATAAACAAAAAACTTGAGCTTTTTCAGACCCATTGTTCAAGTGTGTTGACGTGAACAGCCCCTGTATTCATTTTACTGCACTTAGGAGTAAACATAATGCGTGGAGATATCATTATGTAGCTTTTGAACTTCATTTATTATTTCTAGCTCCTGTTTTAATACAAGACCAGCAGGATTCTAGCCTTATCTTCTCTCTACCATTTAGCTGGTTAGTATGCCTTCCCTGTAACTCCACTGTAAAGTGAAAAATCCTTATATTCTGTCTTTATTCATACACTTTTCCATGCTTTTTCAATAACATCTGGATCCTTTCCTTGAGTTGACAGCTAATTTGATATTCAAATCCAATTCTGAAATACTTTGTCTTTTTTTTTTTTTTTTTTTTTTATAATTAAGCTCAATGCTACACAGTACAGGACACATCTTTACTATTTTAAAGGAAGAAGAGCTCAGGCACCTTTCTGACCTGGTTGCCAAGAGAGGTTGTGGATGCCCCATCCCTGGAGGCATCCAAGGCCAGGCTGGATGTGGCTCTGGGCAGCCTGGTCTAGTGGTTGGTGACCCTGCACATAGCAGGGGGGTTGAAACTAGATGATCATTGTGGTCTTTTTCAACCCAGGCCATTCTATGATTCTGTGACCTTTCATGTAGTTTAAAAAGAAGCCTAGCCTATGTAGATTCTGCTGAAGCATTTCAGAGTCTACTTACTATTCAAAAATGCAAGTTGTAGGGTATGTTCTTGGTAGAATTTAATTTCAGCAACATGTGAAACCTGAATTTCAAATGGAAAGGAGCAAATGTGGTTAAGGCCAAAGACACAGTAACATGGGAAATGTCACAATTAAACCCATTTAACTGAGCTCAAGCATATAAACAGAGTTTTAAGATTTAAAATATTTGCTTAAATTAATATTTTTAAGGCACCCAGCAATGTGAACTATCACTAAAAGTGAAATGTTAAGGGATGTAGACACCGCTGTGCTGAGCATTTGCTGCTGTTAACTTTCAGGATCCCCTCTTTTGTCAGATTTCTTTACTATTTATGCAAGGTGTGGGGAGAGGTACAAACCTCTGTGTAGACTTCAGGTTACTGTTATGTTGAGTGAGGAACTAACCAGGATAGACAGTAGGAAACTCCTGCAGGAGGGATCCAAGTTCAAATCCTGCATCTTTCTGAGGGTTTGCTGCTGTTCTGTGTGTTAGAGATGCTTCGTTCTGCTTCAGGTTTACATTACAGCTTTTCACTGCCTGCCCAGCTTCTCTTTCAGCTCAGTTTCTGTTTCAAGAAGGGAGCACGGAATTGTGGTGCTTCTCTTGTGACAGCTACTGTGTCATGTAGGACATTACAGACAGGTAAACACTGGAGCAGCAACTGGAGCTCAGGGCTCCTTCCCCTCCACCTGTGCATCAAAGTGGGTGTGGACTTAATGTGTGTGTGTTCTTACTCTACAAAATTAGAACAGTTGTAACAGAGGAATCAGGGAGTCCCCAGGCTGCACTGCTAGTATCCTGGAAGGTGAGAATGATGGCCTAGAGAAAATGGACATTGGTAAGGCTGAGTCATCTCAGAGCATGCACAAAAAGGACATTTTGGGAAATCCGATAGAGAAAATCTGTGTGTACAAATGTTAACAACACCTGAGTGTTGGCATTAAAGATATTTTTAATATATGCCTTTTAGTGGGCACAGCTTTTAAAAATATGCCACCTAGCAATTGAAGTGATGCACTTTACAAGGCAGTGTTGGAGTTGGTTAAAACACCAAAACCATGTGAACGCTTCTGAGAAGTAGCGCTCAAAAATATCTTACTTGGTAGTTTCAAACGTGATTGGGAATGAAGTAAGTTTAGCAGGACAGGTTTCAATCCAAAGGTTCAGCCTCAAGTTTTAACATGTTTTTTTCATTTGTGTACATGTGTAAAGCAAGGGAGGATGACAGTGGATTAGTGCCTGCCAGTGCATTGGAGTCAATAAGCTACCAAAGGGTTCAGTGCTTCCCAGCTTTATCTATTTGTCATTCTAGTAACTTTTAGCCTTCTGATACTTGTATTCCAAGACTGCTGCAATACTGAAGACAAAGTATTTCTTAGGAACACTTACTGCAAATGACATTCTGTGTTTCAACTGTGAGATACTAGTACCATTCACTCATACCTGTCTGTTAAGGGTGAAGCTTCAGGAATCTGAAAAAATCTGTACAGATAATTCCCCAGTTCACAGATCTGATTGATATTTCCACGTGAAATTGTCTGCGGCATTAGAAGTATTTTAGGAACACAGGAATCTGTTCTTATAACTGGATCTGGCATCTCCACAAGCTGATTGTTTAGTTCCAATGCTCCTTGTGTCATCTTCTAAGGCAGATGCCTGCAGTTCATCGTGCATTGTCAGGTCTGACCCAACTGAGAGGACCAGGCTACTCCCATTGTCATACGAGACACAACTGTCATCACTGTCCCTTTAGCACTGCCATGCACTGAGCGTGGGCTGCATGAGTGTTCTGGGATATTTTTTCATTATTCAAATTCATCTTTTAATCATGGCAAGCTTTATCAGTAACATGATGCAAAGGTGGCATCTACAGGATGTCTTGGCCTGGAAAGCCACATGACTGCTATTGGAGCTCAGCACAGTGGGAGATTTAACCAAGTATTTCATAAATTGAAAACAGGTGCTACTCAACCATAACAGGAGACTGACCAGCTGTTGTATGCACAATATGATTTGATTGCTGTAAGTAATCTAATAAAAATGTACCTTATACGCAGCCTTTTCCTGGAAGGCATATTTGAGTGGAATAGCATGTAGACTTTGTGTAACTTGAAGAATACATATACAAAGAATGCTTGTAGTTCTGATTTTCCACTTGAATTTAAATGTCAAACATCATTAGTTTTAAGATGTTATGAATGTTACAAATCAAAAGTTTGTATTAAGCTCAGTGTATACAAAATGTAAGAGTGATCTTGGGTGCTTTCTCGCAGTGAGCTACTCAATAAAAATAATGTTGAAATGGAAGATAATGCATATAAGTTGAAAGCAGCTAGTTGCATGCCATTTTACTCTTCTTGTCTAATGATCATGTCTATCTGTCATATCATTGTGTGTAGATTATAAATTCCTGTGAAAAGAGTTTGTGTGTTAATGTCTGTAAACTACCAATGCACAAATGTATAGTTGATCGTTTTCATTAGGCCTTTTAAATGTTGAGTAATTAAGAGTTAATACGATAACTTTTTCAGGACAACTTGCAGTGTCTGAACAGTCTAAGTTTCTTTGAGGTTTGGAAGCAACAGAATAATAGGTAGCAGAATCTCTCATGAATATTACTAACTACATTTTCTACTAAAAAGACAGAAAAAAAAAAAAAAAAGCAGTTGAGATAATTTGGAGATTAAACCCTAATGAAGAGCTCAAGCTAACCAGACAACTGGAGTAAATGTGATGCCCTGTAGCATTTTGATAGTTAGTCCTAGATTAAAAAATAAGTATATTTTACAGTGATTCTGGCATAAACCCCGACAAGTCATTTCAAATAATCTTAAATATTTTTGAAAAGCTTAATAGGCCTGGAATTCCTTAAACATTCATTCTTTTCTTTAATCTGAGATCCAGATTTAGGGTCTCAGCCTTGTATTGAAAAGGTATTAAATAGAGTCCTATCGTTTCATACTTTGTTGGACCAGGCTTTAATTTAGCAGTGGTCCTACAAAGCTCTTTTGTGATGGATAAGTAAAAGATGCTAGAGCTCCTTGCTATTCTCCAGGAGCCACTACACATAAACCATGAAGATAAGCTTAAAACCCAAGATAATGTCTATCAAAATTTGTAAAAATCTGTATTAGTTACATCTGTAATGTTATTAATCTATCACTTTTTCTTAAGCTAAAGAAAATATGTTTGTGGAAAGATTTCTGTATCTGATTGTCCAGTAGCTCAGGAGGAGGTAGTTGTTCAAAAAAAAAAAAAAAAGGAACTGGAACATAGAATCCAAACTGAGGGTATAGGTTTATGTACGTAATTAAGTAGGACTGTAAGGGAAAGCACAGTCAGGGTCAGGAAGCTTAAACTATTTTTACATGTTCTGTTGGTCATTCTGGGCTCAGTGAGCACACTGAGGTGCCCTCAGATGATACCAGAGATGTACTGGCACCAATGTGCACAGTCCTGACAGACTGGTACTGCAGGAGAGAGATTGCACAGCTGGGAGGCACATAATTAGGATGGATAGTTGTGCAGGATCCACAGGCCAGGAGCAGCTCTTTGCTATTAAAAAAAGAAAACAAAAAAACAACCAAAACAACCCTATATTTGTGATGTTGATTTCTGGTTCTCAAAGTAGATGAATGGTAGAAGGCATCAGGAGAGGATAGTAGTCCCATCTTTGTTGGCCCTTTGCAATCTCAGATGCTCTATCCTTGAGCAGCAGCTACATGGAACTGTCTCCTTACTCAACAGATGTTTTCACTTAGTTTAACACTAAATGTTGCAACCTCTTTCTTGTTAGAAATGAAGTTCCATTGTATCTGAACTTTTGCAGTACTTACAGTGTGCTACTTAGTGCCATTTCCAACCAGTTTCCTGTACCCCAGGTAGGGGATAGGCCTATTTATTTGAAAATTGTGTCGCATCTAGTCCCTAATCTTTGGATTGAGCAAACAAGCAGAACTGGGTGTGTTTTCATGGTGATGCAAGAGAGTAAAAGACCATAAATCTGGATTTTTGGTCCCTTATTAAGTTTGTAGAGCTGGCACTTGATATTATTTTTTTAACCTAGAAAGCCAAGCAGAAGCAATGTAAGTGACAGTAGATGTTGAACTCTGTAGTGTTACCTTTACAATATTAAGAGTGGGATTCTATGGTTTAACTTGCAGAGGAATGTTCAGATTCATGCTGTATCTTAAATAATTACTTCCTGTTGTTTGGCCAACTTGGGATAAAGGAAGACCAGGCAAGGATGAATTAATTGTTTAAGTTTTACCTCTTTCAAAGTGTAAAGAAAATTTGCTATGCAAGAAAACAAATCAAATTTCATAGTTTAATTCTTAGAAAGAGTCAAGTTTTTTTAGGTAGTTATATTTTACTTGTAATGCAAAGTTTAATTTTCATTGCTTAGAAGAGTGTGCTTCAGAATCCAAATGTCAGCATAAAGGATTTGCCATGAGGAGAAGCTTTCATGGTGTCTTTCCTTCACACTGTAATGGAAATTCTTGGTGCTATGATACAACATCTGCTGTTGTTCCCTACAATAGTGTGAAGAGTTGTGCATCTCATATTTGTGCATGGAAATGATTTTCTCCTTTCTGATGAGGAAAATCATATTTGTTTGACTCTAAGGATAAAAACATAAAGAGAACTTGAACTGCTTAACCTGGAAAAAAATAAATTACTTATAAAACACAGAAAATGTTTTATTATTATTATTATTATTATTTATATGCAGCAAGGCTGCCTATGAGTTCTTTATCTTCACACATTCAGCATCTTGCTTGATGGAGAGAAGTCCTCATGCATCCCGGGGACGCGGAACCGCCCGCCTTCCTCCTCGCAGCTGCCCGGCGCGAGCCGCCCCGCTTCCCGCCTCGCCGCCTCCCTCACGCAGGGGCTCGGGCCGCCGGCGGTGCTTCAGGGCGCAGAGCGCGAGGCCGCGGCCGCTGGGAGCCGCTGCCGAGCCGGACCGCCGGCGGGGAGCTCCGTTAGGCGGTGAGAAGGGCTGGGCCGGGGTGGAGAACGGCTCGGGGAGGGCAGGGCGAGCGACGAAGGGCGGCGGGGGGCGGACGTGGCACCGGGAGCCGCGGTGGAGTGCCGCGAGCCGCTCTCCTCAAACGGCCGCAGGGCTCGGCGCGTGCCTGCCCGGCAGTTGGCGGCGGCGCGGTAACGACGGGTGCGAGAGCAGCAGTAGCTGCCCGTGGCTGTATGGGCCGAGTGTTCATACCCAAGAGAGGGACACAGAAAGGGTGGGCGTGGCAGCTTCTGCGCTACTTTACTGATAGGG
This sequence comes from Pavo muticus, assembly GCA_016647715.1. Classification (NCBI taxonomy): domain Eukaryota; kingdom Metazoa; phylum Chordata; class Aves; order Galliformes; family Phasianidae; genus Pavo; species Pavo muticus. The sequence continues at coordinate 1,312,831 of JACDJE010000052.1, forward strand.
ACGCGGTTATCTCGGCCAGTAGCACGAGGCACCACACGTGCCAGCGGTGGGCCTGTGCCTGTGCGATAAGCCCCTACCAGCGGGACCCACCCTGCTCCGGCGGCGGTCCTCCATCTCCTCGTCCTGACCACCTCCAGGCTGAAAGTCCTCCCTGCGCCCTAATTTCTGATTCCCTGTTCCGAAGTTTGAGACTATGGGAGACCTGCTGCAACACTTCATTAAGAGACCAAACTATCACAGAGGAAATCTTACATGGTTATTCCCTGTGGGCCGCGCTCAGCGTGCCAGCATGGTGCTTAAAGTTTGACAAGGATCTTAGCAATTGGAAACATGGTCTTATTAAAAGAAATGTCAGGCAACCTGGTGGTGGTAGCAGCCTTTCCGTCAGGTGGAGGAGGAAACCTTTCCTTGCAAGGCTCTGTAACTTAGGGCTGCCTTACCCCCTTACCCTTCAACAGCAAGGATCCTGCGCATTCACCTGCTCAAGGCCTGTGCTCCATCTCCTCTTGCATCTCACCTTCGTAGTCTGGGGGAGTGCTGGATGTCTATGATGTATATCTTTGATTCCACAATTCTGTGTGGGCATAATGCAGGTGCGTGAGTGTTGGGGAAAGTGGAGGAGCAGTCTGAGCCTTCACTGCAGAGCACAAGAGGAAAAACTGCTTTGGCAGTTATATGTAATGCTCATTAACCACATACTTTGCACAGCGAATGAACAGAATTACACCACAGTACATGAGCACCTGCCCTATTCTGGTTCTTCAACGTGCAGGGGAGCTTCCATTTCCCCTGAATCATGCTCACTGCTGGCTGTCAGTGTCCATGGGGCTGCACTTAGCTCCCATGGCTGTCATACATCTGCTTGGAAGAGCCAAGCCTCTTGGCTTGCAGCATGAGAGGATAAATTGCTTATTCTGTTTTCTGTAAGTCTGTCACAGAGAGCAGAAGCTCACTGGACAGGTTTAACTTAAAGGCAAATATGAAGCAATGTGGTTGAAGGAGATAGAAAATGGAGAATGGACTCTCAATCAGCTGATTTGTATTTAAGTGCTTGCTCTGTCTTTCTAAAAATACAGGGTTTTTTTTTCTGGTTTGGAGAAAAAAGATATAAGTGATACACTGGCAAGAAGTGCACACACTCTGACAGATGAATAAACCGTACTCTTCAGAGCTGTAAGGTTGAAAAGAACATTGCAGAGGTAATGCATGCTTTTGGCTTGGGAGAAGTCCCGTGCATCAGAAACACACCCCTCTGAAGATTGTTCTGAACTTTAGAGCTTTCCATTGAATAATTGCTGTGAGATTTGATATATTTTGAATTATTTAAATTTCCATTCACTGCAATTGAATAACATTGCAGTTAGTGATTTTAAATGTAGCTGAATTAATTGTCACGTTTTGTTAAGTTGCCTTTTGTCTTCCCTTTGTCCTTTTTTTAATTTCAAAGGCCTCAGCTAATGCAGAAGGCGCATCGCCCCACTACGGAGGAGAGATGAGTCAGAGCTTGAATGGCCTTAGACCTACTTCTGCCTATTAACCACCATGATGCAAGTTTGAAGCGATGTTACTTGCATATTAAAGAGCAAGCCTAGGAAAGCTACAGCTTCCTTTTTAAGCTCTATTCTTCTGACTCTCTCGGTTGCAGCTTTTCATGGAGAACAAGTCAGATTCACGTACACACAGCTGTAAAAAATTACCTAAATCTAGCAACAAAGAGAAGGGTGAATTCATGTAGGCAAGGGGGCCAGCTTGAAGGTAAGCTTTAGGAGATGGCTGTGGCCATATAACCTTGTATATTAATGATTGATAGCAGTTTGAATAATAGCATTAGCCTTGAATCTACATCCCACATATGACTTAAAAATACCCAAGCGAAAGCTGTCCCCAGACAGCTGCATGCGTCAGGGCTGCCATGGACTCATGTTCCTCTGCCCAGTGCCAGCACTGCGAGCAGGACTGGTGCCAGTAGCCCCTGTCCCTGCCAGCTGGACACACCCCAAGCTAAGGCACTGCACTTTTTGTCAGAGCTGGTTCCAATGTTGATGCCTCATGCCACGGGCAGTAATAAAGCCTGTGATCTCTCTCATCTCCAAAAAGCAAACCAAACATGCTGCCCATATTAACAGAAGAAAGGCCTGAAGCTATGACTTTGAGAATGTACCATGGGAAAAGAAATTACACTCTTTCTGATAATAAGCCTGTCAAAGCCTTTAGGATGCTGCATGTTGGTCTGTAACTTTTCAAATTTCAGCTGAAGGCAAATTCCTCCCTTGCCTGAATCCAATAGCTTATTTTTGTGTCATCCCTCCAACTCTAGTTTTCTCTGTCATGCTCTATTGCAAGCTATATATAGGAACAGAGCAACTGTCAGCTTGGAAAAGTACAAGGCTCCTTATGTACACAGCATGGGTTAGAAGGCTGTTAGAAGGTCACTGTCCCAAAATGGGTAGCAGTATACCCATACATGAAAGGAGAAAAGATGTGCATCTCCCAGTTTCATTCCATCCTCTGTTCTAGTAATGAAAGTCTAATTTCAGGATTTTTATTCACTTTCTGTTTTAGGCATGCCATGTTATGTACTAACACCATCAATACACCAAACAAATGCTTTTTTACTCAGACTTCCAATGCCTAATGTTATAGTTGATGATTAATGTTACACTACAAGAAAATTATTCTTCCAGTATAAATCCTCCTGAGACGGTGGTTTTCATTTAAAAGGGCAAATGCGTTTGTTTTATTTCTGCATTCTTGTCTGCTCTTTACTGCATCGAACAAAATTTATTTCTTAATGGATCAGACAAATGTTTCTTGCATATTTTCTTGTACCCTTTTATCTGCTTTTCATTAACTCGAAACATCTTTTAATGAGAGAGCAAATCATAGGCTAGACAGTAATCATCTCCTACAAATCACCTGTCCTTGACAGAATAAGGCATGCTTATAATTTACTCGCCAGTATGTGGTGGCAACCACTTCACGGTAAGACAGAATGCCAGTTTTATGAGTAATGTCCAAAGATAAGCAGTTCTTTAGGCAGGGCTCCCAAGAGCACGAGATGAAAGTTTTAAACAAAAAAAAAAGTGAGTTTATATTCTGGGCTTAGAAAAGAAGGCTGAGGCTGGAACTGAGAGCAACAGCAAACATCTCCTGAAAAATCAGTGCATGCTCATCACCTTGATGCTTGCAGGTGGCAAAAAGTCTCAGCTCAACAGCAGGTGCCCACACGAGAGAAAAAAGCAATCTTCCCCCGCGATTCAGTCCCCAGACTAACCACCACCTGCTGGCTTTTGAGAGGAGTTATCCTTGGAACACTGCATTTGCACTGTGTTTGCCAACCTCAAGGCTTAGCACAGGACAAAAACACCATGAATTTAGCAGAAGTACCAATTCAGATAAGTGCAGGCTCAGCTGTCACTAAACTGGCAATTACGAGATAGTCTCTGCTCCTCGTCATCGTCGGCACTGGAAGTTTTGTCTCAGTTCAGTGAGAATTCTGTTTTGTAAGCTCTCATTTGTCTTCTGTTTGACAGCTTAGAGTGCTTTTTTTAAGCTGTACTGATGAACTGCTGTCAATGGAAAGACCTCCAACCACTAGAGGCATACCGAAGGATTAGCCAAAATCTACAATTCCTACATAGCTGGAAAATGCAGAGATAGATTAATTATAAAAGGACTTGACCAGAATATGAGATCATCTTCTCAAATACTACATGTGTTCAGGATTACAAATCCACGTCTATCTATCTTTATCTCTGACCTTTAAGAGTAAATTTTCAGTGCAACCACAACTCCTGGCAGGAGCAGTAGAAGCAGGAAAAAGAACACGGAGTGCTGGCAGGTACTGACTTTTTACCTGCTGCAGGGCCGAGTTATGCTTTCAGATAATACAGAATTTTACAATTCCAGCATCTGCTCTAAGCTTGTATTGCAACCACAGCTCTAAGAAGGAGGAATGATCTTGTTCTAGACGTGATATAAAAGCTGTGCTTTCTGCCAAGCAGTTGGTATGCTTTCAGAATCCTGCCACAATTCTCTCATCTTTGTGTTTTGCTATTTAGGAGACTGAGGCTAACGTGACCTCTGTGAAACTGTTGCGCTGTGGTCTGGCTGCATTTTGGTGTCAGAGCATTGTAATGTACCACTAAAGCAACGGCATGGTTTAATAATATTGTACCTGCTGGGAAGAAGTGAGCATGAAGCTCATCCAATAGCTCAGACTGGTCTCAACCCCATTCTCATTGAGGCAAGCAACAGCTAACTAGGTCAGCAATCTGCATTTAGGCTCTACTTTCACTGTACAGTGATGGCAGAGGGCACCTCGTGCCCTCTTTGTCTTTGACTCTACAGCATGACTTAGGCCTTTCGTACGCCTGAGGAGAACTGACTTGGCTTCGATCCCAGAGGAAGTGAGAGGTACTGTTCTGCCAGGCTGGCTGCAGTACAGCCTCATTACTTTCAGGTCAGCCCAGAGCTCTGTAGTTCCCTGCTGTCCCAAGAACAGACTCAATGCAGGAATGCAACAAGACAACGTCGTTTCAGATCCCTTTTTGTACATATCATTAAATAACAGCTCTGTTTCAGCAATCATTAACCTATTGTGTCACTCGAGCTGGGAGCCTGGCTGAGCTGTCAGCAGCAGAGGTGGCCAGCCAAAAGGATGGGGGCATCGCTGTACAACCCAGCCCAAGGGGAAGAGCATCAGTGCCTCACCAGAATCAGCAGTCATGTGGAAGGCAGGAAGGGGCAAAGTCCAGTACAACTTGGAAGTATCAGCTGGTACGTCCATGGCTCAGGCTGGCACAAAGTTGCGGCATACGTATCCTCTCACCCAGTAAAGACAGCAGGTGAGCCAGCTGCGTAACCACACCTTCAGTCACCTTACATTTCATCTGCAAGAACACCTAGCTGTGAGAAATTTGTCAAGCATGTCCAAGAAACCCCATTCCTGGGCTGGGATTGGCAGTGTATGGTGTCAAGTGATTGCTGGAAAACGGAATTTGTAGGACTTCAGAGACTTAAAAACCAGATTGTGCAGATGGAAGTGAGCCTGCAGTCCTTGCCTGTTCTATCCCTCACACTTCAGTCACCACGTGACTTTGTTTCAGAACTATCACTTATTTATGTAATAGGCATTTCTGCACATCCTCTCGCTTTCGGTGTTCACTGCTATATATCCCCAAGCAGGTGAGACCCTGGCCAGACAGCTGACACAGTAGGCTGCCACTCCAATATCTAGTTTGGCATCAGGATGACTTTTGTGTGCCCGTGTGCATGGGAGCAGTGGTTACAAACTGATCAGATGTTTTCATTTTTAATGCCAATAATGATTTTAAAAAAAAACAGATGCCCTACCCAAGACATAGCGCCCCGTTCAGCTGTTACACAGTACAAGAATTTAATCACTGCACACTCTTCCCAGCCTTCTGCTTCCTTATGTTTTGGACAGAAGGATATCAAGTCATGTTACTGTATTTTGATGGTGATACTGTTTCTTTAATCGACTAGTATAGAGACTTGACTTTCAGAAAAAAAAGGTTGTTACAGAGAAGAGATATTTTGAGGCCATCTAATTACATCTCAGAAGTGCAATAATAAGGAAAGAAGCTGCTCTGGGAATACAGGAAATGTTAGGATGCAAAAATACACCACTCAGTTTTACAGTCTGCTTGCCATGCGCTATGTAATTGCAGTGCATATTTGATTTATACTAATTACATTTCAGTGGGTTGATTTGCTTTCTGACTGGAACAGAACTGCCACATTGTGAATTCAGCTTGCGTATGCCTTTTGTGCACAGTATCACGAGCCTCGTTCCTTTAAAAACAGAATATAACCAAAACAAAACTATAGGAGCCAGCATCCAAGCTGCACGTCGTGGCTGATGAATACTCAGTTTCTCTTTGTCGTGTTCACTTGTATGCAAACAGATTTTAAATTTGGCTCACTGGCTGCCATTCATAAGAATATATTTTAGGTGCAAGAAAAGAATTATATGGCTTCTCAGCTGATGATTTTGCAGCTGCCAAAAGGGATGAATTCAAGTCTCATGCTCTGCTTTTTATAACATTTTGATAATTTGGTCCTGAGGAATATTCCAGATGCAACTAATTATCCTGTAATGAGGCTCCTAAAGCTGACTGTCGGACAAACTGGTGAAGGTGTCCAACTTGTTATAAATAATGATTTTATTTTCTTTTAACTCTTCTTATGTGGATGCTACCAATAGTCCTATCAGTGAAGAGAGAGAAAGGAAAACACTGTAAGGTTTATGCAATTTAATTGTTGTGGCAACAAGGACAAATAGGATAACCAGGGCAAAAGCATTCTGCTCGTCAGTTTTCAGTTTGCAAATAATTACTTCCTTCTGTAACACTTAAGTGTCAGCTAGAACAAAGTAAGTAAAGTTGGTTAATACCTATATTGCCCTTTTCTGCTCTTCTTGTTCCATAGTTGTACATAAGGACAATATAATGTCTGTGAGCTGCTAAGTGTTACGTAGAGGGATTCCAACACACAGCAGATATGATTTAGCTAAGCTAGAACTGAAGTGCTTTGACCAGGAGTTAGAGAAGAACATTACAGATTGTCTGTGATCACCTACTGTGACTCTGTCCAAAACAACAGAAGACCTGAAGGCATAAGAAAAGTGTTCTTTAAAAACAAAAAACCACAACAAAAGAGCAACAAGCATCCATAGTTTTGAAATCGCTTGTGAATGTAATTGTTAGTGCTTATTTGCATTTTCACTTATCTTTTAAATGAGATGGGCAAGTAAGCCCTGGTAATGAGTAAGGGGGTATGTGACTTGAAACACATAGCACAATATTACACCTGCTGTGAGAGACTGTACTTGGCAATGGAGGAAGGCTAGTTACAGCCTTTAATTTATGTTAAAAAGAAAGCACTTTCATTTTTATAGTACCTTGAAATTTAACACCACTTGGGGGGGGGGGGTTAGAGAATCCTGCAGTTAAAAGATACTTTTTTTCCCCAAAAAAGCCACTGACAGAATGAGAAGCCATAGCCTCCCATTTAAAAGGCACTAAAGGATCTAAGGAAGATCTGAAACTTTTGATGAAATTCAGACCGAGTTATCCTTACACATTAGCAAGTTTTCTGTTGTTTCTATTGCTTTCTATTGAGTGCAGAGACTGGCTCTCTCTGCAGAGAAAATAATTGCTAGCATGTTGTTTATGAGAAATGCCACTAACATTCATAGCTCAGTACTGAAGGACTCAGGTCCGAGTCTGTTCCATTAGGTCAAGAGGGCATTTTTTCCTACCTCTAGAAAATGATGCTCTGGTTTTTATTCCTTCACTTCCCTCTCTCCAAAAGGCTTTCATCACGTACCTTGTGTTCCACAGAACTTCTGCAACTTCACTTACCCAGAGGGAGTTGTTACAATATGTATTTAACCAACATCTGTCTTAAATTAAGAAAATAAATCCCTAAAGTTGAAAAGCAAATATACTGGAGAAGCAGGACTGTCCTCCTGCACTGTACTCTTGTTATTTGAAACAGAATAATGCACACAATTTGTGCCCAAGTAACACCTCACACTATAACTCAGTTGTCCCTGGGATCTTAACCTAGAACTATGCAAGGAAGGTAAGGTGGTAGAGATTTTCTTCTGTCAAATTAGTCAAATGCTTCTGAACTAGATATGATTCTGCTGGAGGAGGAAAAAGCCTTAATTGTGAACAAAATCAAGAAGCTTTTGATTCCAGGCTGTCTTAGCTCTTCTATCTTCTGAGCATCAGAAGTGCCTGGAAAACTAGTATCAGAAGGCTCTTCCAGAGGTACATCAAGTAGGGATATTAGCTTCTTGTAGTGATCCATGGAAAAGAAATGGCAACTACTCACAAAATTACACATATGGTAAATAGATAAGTGTGTTCCTTTATTGGCTTCTGTTAGCTGCAGCAAAAAGTTACCGAAGAGTGGAAGAACAACTAAGAAAAGCTACAAAACAGTACGCCATGCATACTGCATCACCAGTAGTGCTCTGTAGGTGGAAATAAAATTGCATAATATTTTTTCTTTCTAAATAAACAAAGTACTTCCTATAGAGGCCCACTGCTTAGGCAATTGCTTTTCCATGGCTTAGTCATCCAGCATTAAATGAGGTGCCTGCAAGATATGTTTTGACAGGTGCTGCTGAGCTGTTTAGTTGAGGCAGTTTCAAGTCATGTCTGCTATTTGCTTTCACTGGTTCCAGAATGGAATTTTTCTACTGAACTGTTCAGTGTGGTACAACCAGAAATAACTCCTTTGTGCTCATAATATGCGGAGGTGCAAAAGCAATTAAATAGGAGCATAGGAGAAAACAACAGGCAAGAACGAAGAGGCCACAGACCTTAAACTTCAAGGTACAGGCGGCCATGATCTAATGGATATGATTGGTCCCTGTTTACAGAACATTTCTTAACACAAGATTTTTCTCCCACTTGCAATATATTCTTTGCACACATCTTTTGACTTCCATTTCTGCTGAGCAAGCTACGTTACTCAAGCTCCTGAATAAGCCCTTGAAATAAACTAAGAAAGTCTACCTTAGAGTTGCATAAATTAGTAAAGCAGAAAGAACTTAAACAGTTGAAATCCTGGCCAACCCCTGGCACAGGTATTTCTAGTTCTACAGCTCAGTCCAGTAGAGGAACCTGCTAAACAGCAACGAAGAAAAGTCTAGGCCTCAATGTCTACACAAATTGAGACAACTAAATTCTGATTTCCCCAGATTATGTTGGAATGCACTGAAACAGTTTTTTTTTTCCCAAATCACAGCGTGTGAGGTTAGGGGAGATGTGCCATTTTCAATCACCAGGGTTACAATATGGCAGTTCAGACACACCTGCCACTGTAAACATTATGCAACTGAAATTTCAGTTAAATTGATGGTGCCCTCAAAAATGGGTAATTCTGTAGTCAACAATACCTACCTACATCTTCAAAAAGCACAGAACTATTCTAAATGCTGCCCCGGAGAGAGGCCTCAAATAGCAACATAGTCAGATCCCTCACTGCTAAGTCAAAGGAGACAGCTACCTTTAGAGAAGAAAACCGCAGGAGATGAGGGAATGAATGCAATTCTAAACAGGCAGCTCAAGGAAACTGTTGCAAATGGGAACTTTTAGAGGGAAAAGAGAACAAACAAAAGAAAAACCATTCAAACAAAAAGGTAGTAGAGCTCCATTTAAACCTAAGAATTTAAGATGGAAAATGAGTGACAAGGGGAGAATCATCCCTCATGCATTACCATAACTGTAGTTCAGCTCTTGCCTAAATGGGGGGGGGAAAAAAAGACAGATTTTGGATAAGAATGGGTGAGAACCCTTATACTGCAATGAGAAATGCTAAACAACATTTAATGCTCCTTCTGTGAAGGTAACAGGACATTAACCATTAGTGAAAAAAATCATTCCTACAGTCAGTATTACCCTTCTCAATGAAGAGAGATCACTGTATTCCCCAATAAACTCAGCACATCAGCCAACCCAGTTATCTAGCAACTCCCAATCACAATCTTGTATTAACGGAGGTCTTTCACGTTGCAACGATGTTTTGCTTTAAATGTTTGCATTCCACCATCTCATTCACTAATCACAAACAAGCCAGGGAAAAAAAACAACAGGTGGTAAATTCAAAGTGTAAGGTTGAAGTCTCAGTCATTTTTCCTTTACTGCAAGATATTTCTTTGACCTATCAACTTAAAATTGATAGTATAACTCCTCAGATACGCATTAAAACACATTCTGTTGTTGCTGGCTTCTGTTCAACTGACAAAATACACTACGGAGCGTAAAAAATATTTATTCAGCCTAATTCAACATAACTATAATTCGTAATACTAAAAACAAGATTTACAACATAGCAACCAAAGTAATGACTTTCTGCCACCACTTTAATCATCATATAATCCAAACAGTGTTTCTGTAATGATATTTTTACAGTAGCTTCAAGTTTCAGTGAAGACAATCATCTCCTCCCATAGAACAAGTTTCAAGACTGTAATCTGCATCATTCAATTCTTCATGAGACTTTAAAAAACAGTAATAAATTGGCTGGAAATATATACAGTGAAGACCACTGAAAAGCTGTTTTCTCAAAATGAGGAATTCCATAAGAAATATGTATATGTTTCAAGGCTATCTTACACAAAGCAGCAACTTTTCAAGGTTGCCACTCTATCTAAAGTTCATATAAAAGTGAGCCCACTCTAAGACAAATATAATCAGCAGACTTGCAAGATTGTAGCAATTCTTCAGTTACAGCAAGAATCTCAAAGTATTTGATATGGATCAAATGTATAATTTTCTATACCTGTAGTCTTTGAATAGTAGGTGGCCATTATATACACTTTGTACAGTTCTAAAATATTACATCTCAGTATTTAAGACAAATGTACTATAGAAAAGGTACCACACTTCGAGGTTTTTTTAACATACATTATTGCAGTCAAATCGTAAATCCACTCTGCATTTCCTTCATTTCTGGTGAAAAGAAATAGTTACTTATGAATACTTCCACTAATTTTTTTTTTATTTCTATTTTTTATTTTTTATTTTTTTAAACCTGTCTCCATGCATTTGACACCTGATTATGAAGAAGAAAAAACCTTCCGAGAGCAACAAATTGTTGTAAAGAGAACTTCTAGTACTAACTTGAGGTTAGATCTGACATGAATATTAAACGGCCATGTTATATTTGTCAATATTTAACTTTGGAAAACAGTTAATTTCTGTTAAGCTTTTACATATCTGAAATAACTGAAGTGCTCGTGTCTCCATCAGCAGGCTACTTTGAACGTGTTGTAACAGTAAAGCTTACTGTGCAAATAAACTAACTTAGTTTATTACACATTTAATATTTATCCTTAGTCCTTTACAGAACAGAACCAAGTTGTATTCAGCTGTCTAAACTGCTGGTAATGTCTTAAACTCGGTACCCCAGTGTAGCATTGCCCCCTTGCCAGCCGTTGTTCCTGGCTATCCTGCCAATACAGATGGCTTGGGCAGAGAAAAGAATTGTCCAGATACAGGAGCTGAGCTGCGTCCCCAGATCTGGAAGTTGAAACTGAAAACCAGAGCTTTCTTCTAAGTGTAACTTTAGCATCCATTGTTTCCTCATCTTTTTCCTACTCTTTTTACTTGTACAGATAAATTACATAATCAAAAGGAACATGAGAACTAAACAATTGCTCTAATACTTAACTTGAAAGGATTGAAATTCACTTCCCCCATGTAATTATTTTACTGTGAAGAAAAAAAGAAAGCTATCTAGTACCAGTTACAAAACAGTAAAAAAAAAAAAAAAAAGCCATGAGAAAACAGCAGGCATTGCAGAAGATACAACAGGACAGTAAAAATAGTCAGTAATACAATAGTCATCTGGAAGCCACACTCATTTCAAAAGCTTGTACTTAGGTGGCTAAAGCTGACATACAAGTCCTGTAGAGTGATCTCTCTCTCTCACTGTCTCTGTCCAGCCATCTGTGTATTGTGCACTCCCTATTCCACACCAGCAAAAAACAAGAAAATCTTTATTGCCTGATGTCCCACAATTACTTTCCCTTAGTAATGACTCATTTCCTTTCTTAAAAAACAACCCACCTTCATTGTGTGAAGCACTGAAATGGATGACAGCCTGGGTATGAAAACACAGTCTTAGAAAAAGTATCTGGACATGGCCTATATTAACTACATAATTTAAAGTGTTTTTGTTGTGTAGTTAATGCTATTTTTTTCACCCATTCAGCAAATTGGCTCAAAGGAAGTAATTCCAAAGCCTGTTGCTCAAGAGAAATACCCCAAAACAATGAAAGCAAGTCACATTCTTAGGTTCAGTGATTACTGAAAGGATATACCCTGCCACAAGACAGTGCTTTATTATATTTAAAGAAAAAAAAACAGGAGCAGCAACTTATCACAATTCTCCACTACTGTGCAATAACGATGGAACCAGTACAACATGGAAACCTGTTAGGTGGGACTGTATGACATCAGATGATCACAGCCTTATGCACCTTCTTGCTCAGGATAATTTAAAATCTTGCGGTGAGCTTGGCGCAAGTACTGCTGTTGTTTGAAGTAAACCTTAAAAGCTCCTTTTATAGCAACAAAAGCAATTCCACCCTGAAATAAAAAGAGATTTTGAAAGCCTGCAAAGTTCAGCATCGTTCTTTGTAAAAGAAAACTTATTAAATAAGGTTTACTTTCTAATCAAAAAGCTTTTTCTTTTGAAGTTAGCTAATTAGGGCAATTCCAAATGATTACAGCAGTTTTCTGTCACAATACAGTATTGCAGAGGTTCAGGTTATATATAAAGGGATTATAAAATAGACCTACAGATATTCTTGAAAACTTTTATCTCCTTGGGAGTTCAACATATATTCTAAAAGTCTATTATTCTATTTCAAAAACTAAGTAAAACAGTTATTTATCTGCTTTTTTTCCCCTTCTCCCAATAATTATAGATGGCACAAATAATATTTGTTACCATTCCGTAGGCAGACTGTGGAAGAGGGCACTTGCTAAAAACAAGAATAAAGTGAAAGAAAGCCAATTTATTATTTTTAAAGTTTTACCCTGCATTCATCTCAGGTCTTCAAAGTAAGGAAAAACACTAAGAAACCTTTAGCCTGCATGAATGGTTGTAACACTGCTGCTTCTTCCACGTGTTTGAATTGAAAAAAAAAGACTGAAGTGACAGTCAGATCTACCAGGGATGCCAGTTCCCGAAACTCAATCTGCTTCCTCTTGAAAAGCTACAAGCCTGAGAGCTACAAAGGAGATTTTTCTCATCTACTTGCTCTTCTGCCTTCATTTAAGGTGTAAGAAATGTATCTTTTTACTCTTATTTCAATAAATTGATTCTTTCAAGGAGTCAACATAAGCTAATCTGAAAAGGTTGACAATGCAAACCCTAGTCCTCACTTGCAGAGCTTGTTCTAGAAGATACTGATTGCTCATCTACTGTTAAGATCTGCCTAGCACAGTACCAGACCGAGGTTTCAGCCTTGTCCAGGTTACTTTAAGTCACAGGGAAAAAAAGTCTCTCACATGTAATGCTTGCCCACCACCAAGACAGACAACCTCAGAAAATCTCCTCTACCCTTAATCAAATGCCACTCTTCAATTTACACTTCTTAGTTTCCTCCCACTCCACAGCACTTTACAATCCTATATAACTATTCATATAACAAACAATAGAGTATCTTACCAAGATTGTCCTTTGTAAATTTGAGTTAACGCTGCTGAACATCAGCTTGCCAACTATTGTGGCAATAGTAGGGAAAACTAGAGCTCCACATAGAATACGCGTAGCAGAGACGTGATCGGCCAACGGGTTGGCCTCTGCTGGAATACGAGGAACAGGACATCCAATGCCTAAAGGGATGAGAGCAGAAGAAGAGATAATGCAGCCACTGCCTCAAACAGAACATAGGAGGAACCAGTCCTGCCCTCTCTGCTTCATTATAAATCTACAGTGCATCAGCATAGATATTCAGTTTAATTACTTTGATAACTCACCCTCTTTTCAGCAGATATTCCATTTCAATTAAGTGACTACATTCATTTTTACTTTCAAACGAGAAACCGTTATTTTTAGTAGCTTCTTTTATTACTAAAGCCTTAACTGAAAACATGTTCCTGCTCCTGTTGCCCCACCTGCCTCACCAGGTGCTGTACGAGCACAACTAAATAAAACAAACATAATAGAGGGAAGGTATAATCACCCATACTTAAGGATGGTAAAAACTCATATCCCTGTCTCCTAGATGGAGAAACTCAAACTTGGTATTGCCTTTTAAAATTAATTCACGTTACCTGGAAATATGCTGTTCAAAATTTGTAGCTTATTAGAATATTTGCGCCAGAGTCTGAGCACATAGTCCTCCCAGCGAATCATCTTGCCCAGTATGAGCATGACTGGGATAGTGGGAAGTCCAATCAAAAGAAATAAAGGATCAGCTCTCTCCATAACATCAAGACCTTCTTTGTGACCCACAACCTGATAAATGCGTATATAGTGGACAAACAAACAAGAAATACAATTTTAAAAGTTTGCTTTGGGGAGTGACTGACCACACATTTTAAGATAACAAAAAACCTTTTAACTAATGTACTCAGTCTTCCTTTTGCATCCTTGCCTGTTTATCAAGCATAACGCAGACAAGTGAGCTTCTTGCCCTAGTGCGCATGTCATCAATCTTGCAACAGAGACCTGTAACACAATTCTTTACCATCTCAGCAAAAGTTTCATGTCCTTCTGCATGCATGAGTAAAAGCATAAACATCTGCAGTACAAAAACAGAAAGCTTTCCACGGTGCATACAAAAACTTAAATTTTTGAATGATTAGTTCTATACTTAAATTGATTAGATCTTGCTCTTTAAAGAATAAATTGTATTTCAGGATGTTTTAATAAAAAATCTCTTAATTAGGAATCCTCTATGCAAGAGAGGTCACATCGTACGTAAACCAGAGGAAAAAAGCTAATTCTTCAAACCTAGGATCTAGCCGGGTATCTATAACAATGTAGGTGTGAAGTTGTAACCATAGACCCACAGCTTGCCTTTGCTTAAGGCCAGATTCTCAAGTAAAGCAACTACAGAGAAGAGTGTTTAGTTTTCCATTTTGCTATGTAGTTCTTGAGAAGCTATAAAGGATCATAGAGGTTACTGCAGAAAAAGGCTCAGTGTAGCAATTTTCAGAGAGATAAGGACTAGTACATTTCACTAAATTCCAGTTTTATCCCTACAGATGCTTGCAGTGCCCCTGTAAGGGCTACAAGAACAAGATATGAGATGAGGAAATTCATAGATGTACGATTCTGTAGTTGGGAGTGTCATCCACTGCAATGGAGGAGGTCTTGTAAGTCATTTTATATCACTTTTATACAGCCATTTGACAGTGGTACCAGGGAGACTGCATCAACTCATTTGGGCTCAAGTTCAAATGGTTATCATATACATTTTTGCTACAAGTCCCTATACAAACAGAACCAAATACCATAGGGCAGTACCACACAGCTCAACAAAAAGTAGCTCCATATAACTTACATGGATAATGACTAGGTTTTATGTGTAAAATAAGTTACAATTCCATAGTGCAACACAAAATTAATAAATGCATCTTATGCTACTGTGTATAACTGAATTGCATCAGAATACTTTTATACTTTCAGGCAAAACACAGGTTATAGGCTAAATACAGGAATCAGCTAAAATGGTAACAAAGGTCCTGCGAGTTGTACAATCTATGAACTTCAGTCTTGTAGTTGAAATAGGATAGTTGCGAACAACAGTTAAGAGCCCAGCATCTGTCAACGTTATTCTTGTAGTCTGCAAGTCCACAAAAACTGAAGTAGAGACAGTTTTTTTCAGCTAACATACGTTCTGAAATAATCCAAATATACTACTAAAATGAAGCTGTTTGCATTCGTTGTTTATGCATGAATTGCATCCTTCAGAACACGCGTATTTTCCTTCATATAATAAGGAAAGGAGTTGGGACTGAAAAATTCTCCATGTAACCAGCAAAACTGTTCTGCAGATAAAGAAGAGATTAGACTCATATTTCTTCTCAAGACTAGGGGTTAGACTAGCCATTACTAATAGCCTTGTGCTAATGGTACTTTTTCTTAAGAACAGAAGTGGGCTCATCAGCCTATCATAGGCAGGGCAGCCAGTAAAAACAGTAGTGAATTTTCTTAGCTGTAGACAGTGAACCGAATTTGAACAGGCAGAATGGGCTTTATACAGTATGACTGGTTAAGAGTAAAAAGCTTTCTATCAACCCACCTTGAATATACATGCTAACTGCACTGAAAGTGATGAAAGTAGCAAAGCCACATTTTAAGCTAAGGGAAGAAAGGAGTCTTTATTTTTTTAATTAAAAAGCCCTATTTAAAAACCTTGCTTTCAAGGCTTGTACGATCTAGCAGAGGAAATACACATGTACCTGCATCACTGTCACAGCTCCATATGTAACTGCTGTCCAGTATATGGAGCCCACCATTATTCCAGCTGCAGCAAATGGACATGCCTTTGAGATCAGTCGATCTGCAAGATCCAAAACGTAAACAACTGGACCTATGACAGAGGAAAAGTAAGGTTTCAAGATGCAGATATAAGCATACAGAAGAAAGCTCTCAGCACCTGTCACTGACAAGAAAGCACGAACTTGGCAAAATACAAATCTGACATGCCACATATGCTGCTTATGAGAGCATACAGCATAAAAGCTACCGAGCTGAACTTGTACCTTCTATGTACTATTTCATTCATTGAAACATCTGACAGAAATATACTCCCTACAGCAGTGTAAATTAGTAGTGCTGAAGTTGACTAGGTCCCTTTGCATCTCTGAAATCAGAATAGTTCTGCTGTACTAACCGTTTTAAGATCAGTGATTTTTTTTGTCTATATTAGATATTTTTCAAAAAGATAAGATACCAATTAGTTATTATGTACTCCATAGGCAAAGCTGTCAGAGAATGCTGTCATAAACTTTATCCCACTCTACAGCAAAAGTAGCAAAGATTCATTCCACTGGAAAAGTGATGGGTTGCATTCAATATTTTTAGGGTTACCTCAAATATCGGAGAAAAAAAATCCCTTTCCTTTAGAGCTGCTGACAATACAGTTTCATTGTTTATTGACTCATGCCAACTTTGATAAGCAGGGCATACTCACACCTTTTCTTTTGAAGACTGCAAGAGAATCAGCAAAGCAAAGCCACAAGTTGAAGAGTCTGGAAAGAACGCATGGAACTGAAAAGTGGCTATCACCATGACCATGTTCTATGCTACTTTTGTGTTTGCCAGACTGCTAAATACCGGTAGAAAAGTAGCAATTTTATTTAGTGTTTTACAACAAGCTCTTTAGGATATTACACGTGTTGTCAGAAAGTAAACAGTTGGTGACTACTTTTTTTGCCTACTTTTCTTGCTGACAAAATTGTGACTCCCGTTCCATGATTTAGTTGGCTCTGCAAGAGAACAGTGGGTTTGCTTTCAAAAAGCAAACAACCACCCAATACCAACACCAACTGTAGTCAGCTGAGGCCAGCCAGTGAAAACAAGTAACAGGAACATCTAAGTGAACTAGTTATAATATTTATCAACACTGACATTCTTGAAAAGCACTCCCAAACACAGAGCAATATTTTATATACCATTTGTATGGTCATACCATCCAGAGACCTGATGCAGGGATTGCAGCTTTTAACTGGTGTTTGTGCATGTATCATACTGAAGACCCACAATTTAAACATATCTAGCTTATATGTAGACTTCACGTAAGTAATTGTAAATAAGGCTAAGCTATGTTTCAATCTAGTAGTTTTGTGTAACTAACTTGGGGAGAATGTTGCTTAATTAGCTTCTTAGTTCAGCTCTGGCAGAGAATCATGCTTTACCCTACTAACATACTGTAAGTTAGTTACCCTTCCATGCATCTTCTAGTACAGAATGTGTTGTTTTGGTAAAAAGTTCTAGTTTTAAGGGCAGGAAGCATCTTCCTTCACAACAGAAAACACCTCATCAGCACCCTGCTTCAAATACACTAATTGATGTAAATTAGTCATTAAGTAGCTGACAAAGTTACAGAGTTAACATACTCTCAAGTTGAGCAATTTACTGTTGAATAGGTATGAAATTTGGTGGTTTTTTGAAGGAATGCTTCACTCAAATTTGTTGAACAACCAGTTCAACTGTATTAATAGTTATGTTTAACTTTCCAGGACAAATTTAAAAGACTGCTGGGATATTCATGAGCACATTGAAATAGCAACAAGGTCACAACTGCAAGTGCTGAATACACAGTCGTTTGCATATCTTGATAGCTTCCCACAATCATTGAGAAAAGTTTAGTGCACTATTTGGAAAATTTACATCATTATTTTGAAGGAGGTAAAGACAAGAGACTCCTCCCCCCCAAAAAAAACACCACCACAAATCCCCCAAAAAACCACACACAATCGTCATATTTTGCAAGTCCTGAAGGGTAACACAAAGCACTGAAGCTGGCCTTACACATCCTGGCAAGGTGGTACGGCAGCAGCAGAAGTCTAAGATAAAATATTAACAGATTGCACCCACTGATCCCAAGCATGAAAGGAAGCACACTACAGAATTAAGTACGGAATTCTGAACTAGAAAAAAAAAAAAAGTTCCAGTAAACTTTAATTATCCCCCTCGGGTGAAAGTAGTGAGAAAGGAAGGCAGAACAAATCTTTAAGGATGATACTAAGGAAGTACAAAGTTGAAAAAATCTCTGACATACACATGAAAGAACAAAATCCAGTAATATTTTTCGTGTGTTAAAAACAATCATGCTTTAGCAGTTTGTCTGCCAAGTTTCGTTTTCTTATTTCTTAAAATGAAATAGTAATAATGAAACATCTGGGTTTTAAGCAGTTCTTGTGTTGTTAAAAAAAAACCAAAAACAACACAAAGGAGATACTTCACTAGAAGGCGTTTTTAGGAAGCGCTCTTTCATGGAAACCTTTTTCCAGCAGTACATTAGAAAAGTCTTAACGTAGATTAAGTTTTTGAGCCATGATATGTCATGGAAACTTGGTTAGTTGCTGTATCTTACCTGCTCAAGAAACTTCAGTTTTTTGAACAGCATGACTAGTAACACGTTTGCTGCAGCACAAGGAAGGGGCTACTGCTAAGACTGCTTGAAATCTTACTGTCTTAACTTTGCCTTGTGTGACCTCGATTGACTTACAGTTGAGTTCTGATGTAACAGTTCTGGGTTACTAAAAAGAGCTACAAAAGGACATAACTGTCCCACCTGCTTGAAGGACCTGAGGTCATAATGAAGGTTTGATGAACCCAAAATCATTTTCCTGGTCTGCTACAGACCTGCGTAAAATTACATATGCCATGTTAAATGTTATGCCTCCCTTATACCTTTACCACAGAAAAAGCTGGTATTGAGAGAGAAAATAGATCAAAAGATTTCAAGATGCCTGCATGCAGAGCTGAAGAGTCTCATGCAAGAATTTTAGGCCAGATTTATCAGAAGCTAGGAATGTTAGTATTTAGGCATCTTAGCATTCAAATAAACCATGCCACAAAATTGCAGGAATAAATGAAAAGGCCTGTTTGTTTTTTTCTTTCTGTGCATGCATCTTAACCAAACGACAGGCACTTCACGTTTTGTGGTATATCTTCATTGCCCAGATATCAAACCCCCCTCCCCTACACACCAAAAGTAATGCTAATTATCAACACTTGATGCCTTCTTTACAGCTACCTTATAGCAAAATTGACTCAAGGACTGATATATCAATTACTTACTAACAAGTTATCATGCTGTTTTTCAATTTCTTGAACATGGACAACATACCAGCCAGTTTTCTTCCCCCTTAGCAATATGTATCATCACTCAGAAATTTCCTTTCAGCTACATTTTTTCAGCTCAAAGTTGTCAATAAAACAGAGGCTCCAAGCATTAAAAAAAGCAAAGATTAGGAACATTATACAGAAACAACCCATTGTATTATGATTAAAACGATACACATCTTACCTAGCTTTGGAAATACTATTAAATATTCTGCATTGCACTGAGGACAAGCAACTCTAGCAGTACTGTTTCCTCTTTGCTTTTCATCCACCCAGCGCTGTAGACAAGTCTGATGAACCCACTTCGTAGAGCCCCTGCACCTGCAAGGTCTCACCCACTCTGCTGTCCGATCATCCTCATCGGTAGCAAAACAAACCCAGCAGCTTCTGTAATTACAGGAAGAAAGAAAGATATTTTTGCTACTTTCAAGTGCTAAACTTTCATATGTATTTTTATGTATACCTAGAAATGATGCTTGTTGCTTCATTCCTAATCACCAGATGCACAGGTTTTTTCTTTTCAACCACAGCCTTGTCCTGCGGTATTAACAGCATAATATTACAGACAGCTAAGCAGATGCTTTCAATACATCCTGAATTACTGATTTCAGTTTTTGATCATTTGTGGGTTAAAAAGCACTGCAACTGCAGCTCAGCCTCCTGATAATTAAACGCGTGCAATGTTTAATATTATTATCAAGTATCTCCTTCCACACTGCGCATTTTGTAATTTCTTTTTTAAATGAAAAATATAAAATCAATGCAGTAGTTTCAATTGGGAAAATAAATCCAATCCTCTTACATGATAAAACCTTAACGAAAATGATACAGTGTAACAAACCCTGTAAATAAATGCATCCAACTGCAGTTTTTATGGAGGGATGTGTTAAGGCAGTTAACAAAACTTCTGCTCTCCCCTCCTCTAGAATTTATTGTCAGCTGCTGACCTTCTTCCTCTCCTTTCAGGTCTCCTTGAAACAATTTCTGCCACATCGCAGCTGCTCAACTGTATCTCACCTTTATTGCCTCACCCCCTCTTGTTTCCTTCAGCCCCTGTACGCTTTCTATAAAACAGTACAATACTGCTCACAGCACTGCTCATCTTCCACAGTTTTGTTCTTTGCTCCACTCATTCATTCCACATCCAATTTAAGTCTATATTCATAACTTATACTTTCATTTTTCAGCTAAGAACTTCACAACAGAGCTAGTTAAGTCTGTGGCTGCCAGTGAGGCCAAATGCATTAAACCCACAGAAGTCTAAACCATACTCAAATAATGACAGATTATTTAACTAGCAAATATGTCCACAAGTGCCTCACAGAATAAATTATGTTCAAGTTTTCCGTTAATAAGAAAATCTTCATCTTTTCCTTAACTGATTCATCTAATTTCCTGCCAGGTAATCATAACTGAAAAACTTGAAAGACTTATGAGAAGAATAACAAGATCCTTTACAGTCTTAAGCCTTTAACAAGTCATGAATAATGAACAGTAAATTCCTCATGTTTTTGTCATCAGCTTTATCCCTTTCCATTGACTGCATCTGTAGCAGAAAGAGCTAAATAAAACCATTTCAAAACAGGCACCTTGGCTCCTGCCACATTTTCCATTTTCTTGCACTGAATAAAATATGACCTTGATTCTTACTACTGAATGAGGTTGCTACTCAGATAACCTGAAATAGAAAAGGCTGGCAAGGCAGAACAAAGCACTGTTTCTGATAGAAACAGAAACCTTTTTTCCTTGATGACTTCTCTACAGAGCCAAATCAATAATACTAATGTATTTTTCTATACTTCTATGGAGTAAAAAAAAAAAGCAATTAAGAGCAGCACAACACACAAAAAGCAGAACAGTATCATTTCACCTTGGAATATAAGATTACAAATGCCTTTTAGATTTTGGTCCCCAGTACCTAAAAGTTGTCCAGACTAAAAAAATTCTATTCTGACTCAGAAAAAACTGATTAAATCCATTTTATTTTCTACTAAAGATAAATTCCCTTCAGGAAACTATGCATATAAAAAGCCAAGTGGATAGATAGAAAGCTGTACTAAAGATGAGAGAGCCTACACTCCAAATGTTATACAAGTAATCTAGAAATCCATAGCTTGCCTAAGAAGAAGCTTCTCCAAACCATGAATTCTGCATCACTAAGGAAGCTGCTCTCCCACAGCGATAGCACCAACATGCCAGGAAGACCCTCCCGTACCAACAAACATACCAACAGGCAGACTGCTGTTTTACTGGGTTGTACTCTGTTTAAATAATACTTTTTTCCACAGATGAGCATTAGATGGGAAGAAGGATGGGATCCAATTAACGTTATTGAAATCAAATCACCTCAGTCTGTGGGAGCTGAATTAGTCGTGATAAAGCTTTGTTTTCATGCAGGAAACACTACACAAGCAATACAAACATTTTCATAGCAGTACATCAGTTGTATACCACCAGTAAAGAGCTCTCAAAAATCTTCAAGGCCCAATAAGCCCAGCAGAAATCCTTGTGTCCACAACACTTAATGGAAGGTGATTTGTGAGACTAGGACAACACAGCTGTTTATAGCCCTGTTCCACCTATTCGGTGCTTCAAGAGAATTAAAAAGTCTTGGAATTTTTCCCCAAGGATCAGTGGCAAACACACATGAACTTCAAGTACAAACAGAAAACTTCTGAGAAGAAAATTCTTGCAAGACTTCTAGCAGGACCCAGCACTTAACCATGAGCCAAAAACCATTTTCCTCCCATACAGATCCTTCATAAAATACAAGAAATCTCTTCAAGAAAACTTTTCTGCACATTATAAAGCATACCATTTTTCCTTGAAGCACAAATTCACTGTTACCTTAGTATCAGAATAAAGCATCATTACTCTGCTAAGCACTGAATACTTACTGCAATTGAATTTAACATCTGAAAAGAAGAAAAAAGTGAAAAGGCTGCTGATAGCAATGACAGCATTGTGAGCCAATGCAGTAACAGGTGAAAGCATGTACTGGGAGACGTGACTGAAAGCGCTGCAATAACTCGCCATGAAAAGGCACTGTTCCAAAGGAATAACCAGAGTCAGCTATTTGTAAAGCAGTTTTCCATGAGCTTGTAAGTTTTTAATGCATAGACAATACTGATAGATAAAATATTACTGATTAATAGTAATAAGCTTCCAATAAACCTACTGACTACACTCTAAATACTGTAAAATCATGCATAAGTGGGAAGTCTTATAAGTGGCATAGCAGCTATGTGCCAACTGGGATCATTCAGCTAGAAAGCATGCCGTCCCCTTGAAACTAAGTGTAACTACTAAAGGAAGTTCCTGAAGGTCTTATGTCTAAATATCCTGCCATCCCTGGTCAATAATATGGTATAATGCTGAACAGAAGCTGACACAGCCTTTAATACAAAAGTACTTTGTCAAAAAACAGCCAGGAAAGTTTAAATAGATAATCTCATAAACACGTGGCCACACAACTGTGGTATCCATATAAAAGCTCCGACTTCCTGCAGCCAGAAGATGGCATTGATTAAACTAGATTTTAAGAAGCTTTTCAATAACATATATTTTTTTCTTTTTTAAAAAAGCCCACAGATGGCTAAAACCCAATAAGCAGTCAGAGAAACCCAGAGAAGCAAAACAAAATAACTAGCTAGAAAGCCTACCAGAGATCTATCGATTAACAGAAGTTCCGCTTATTCATGCTGTGAATAATAGCTCCGATTAAGGAGAAAGCGTTCACTCTTGAGCTAACCGAACTATACAAAGGAAGAGATATAAGCAAAGGACAGTTCACCAAATCCTGCTGGCAACTTTCTAGCTTAAGGATAAAATTAAATCTTGGACTGCCAGCCACCATCTATGGTGCTTGAATCATGCCTTACACGCATTCAAGGCCTTCGCTTCTATTTAACTTGGACTAAGAAATCCCCCACAGATTTAGTTATCATACATTCAAGTACTTTTAAGTTCTCAAAGGGCTTGGGGACCTATTTTATCAAAGAATCGACGCTACTGGTTGAAGTAACAACCTGCAGCCTTGCTGCGGGTCTCTAAATACACAAAGAACTCTGCTGTTACAAACACTTCTTTTATTGCAGTGGAGAGGGAAAGCAGGGCCCTCCTAAAACTGTGCAAAGGACAAATCAGGCAGAACTACTACTCATAACAAGCACCTTATTACTGAAACATTACACATTTTTACTAATTAAGCTGTCACTACTACCTTTTAGCAGCTTAGCACACACCTCCAGCAATCTAAGGCACTAAGCAACTGCTAGGGGGCAGTAACATGTGAATCTTACCATCAGATACAGGAAATAAAAAATGAATAAACCCAACAGTGGGGGGCGAGGGGTGAGATCACAAAGCTTGCAGACAAATTACTTCCAAAACTGAAATATGGGTTGAACATTATTCAAAAAATGAAGGCTGAGTAAGAAGTAACAGTAATACATGATATTACTAACATGTAATGCTACTACTGTAATAATACAGTGGCAAAACACTTAGCAAATTATGATTTAGAGGTCATTTAAAAATACTTCCTTCAGTGTTCCTTTAAACATCTTAATCATGTACAAATGGTCTGCAGTAGCTACAACATAATACAGCAGTATGTCTGAAAGCTCTGAGTAGAAAAATGAAAACCAGAAAAAATTCTTTAATGTCTCAGCTTCTCTCAGTGCTGAACTGCAGAGCAGCATGATAAGCATGTATAATAGATACAGTAAGAAGCTAGATGAGATAGAATTTGTATACTAATGTTTACTCTGGCTGTAGAAAGCAAGGCAGGTTGCATGCTCAAGATAGTACAAGAACTCCAGATGGCAAGAGGACCACACAGTGTTCTCCAACTGATAACATGACCTGCTATTAAGGTAGAACACCGAACTCCTGACAGGCTAAACTACCTGATTTTTACACAAATAAGAGATTAAAGGAGGATGGCTTATTATGAGCCTGAAAAACTTTGTTCTAGCAACACTGCCAGATGTAGCAGAGGAAGACTGAGTAAGACTTCAAAGTAGATTTTAAAGTCATTCTTCCTGTAATTCATCTGCAATCTACTGTATTGAATTCTTACACCAATGCCCACTCCCCAGGGACACATTACACGCATCACTATGTGCTAAACTTTGATTTTCAACTGTTTCCATGGTTTCCAATGCACCAAATTTACTTGCCAGACAATAAAAGCGTAGCAAAACAAGAAATCATATATCTGTCAAACTTTAGTCATTTTGAGGCCCCCTGGGAAAAGCATTTTCAACTATACTCTTGATCACAGTCATCATGACCTGGATTCTGCACTTTGAGGAATAAAAAAAGATTACTTGCACCACTGCTTTCAGCAGCTCAGTCAATACACTCTCCAGTTAGAGGGTGACAACACTTCAGTCAAACCAATGCATAAAAAATGTTGGTGAAAAAGTGTTTAATCAAGAACAACACACGGAAAGTAACTCACATAGCTCTGCATCTTATAATACTCAATCACTACAGATAAGGAGAGGATAGGGAAAAACCTGACTGAAAAGAAGTGTCAGTGCAGGCAGCAGAAAATTGGTGTGAGACTCTAAAACACAGGAGGCTGTTTCGTAGTAAGAAGGAACTCAAAGCACACTAAGGTATTCTACTTAGATGCTCCTCTTGTTTAATTACACATTCAGAGGATTCCCTGGTCAGTGTTTCCAGAAAACATTTCCTGACATTACCGGAGAATTCAAAAATCTTAGCACTGAGGCAAACCTTGATAACAAAACAACTCTGTTTCAAGAAGCTTGCTTGGAAGTGCAGTCCATGCACCAAGGATAGGTATCACTGCACAACCACTTCATGCTTCATCCTATCAGCTGCACCCTTTTATGAGCAACAACTACATTCATTTATCCTGTATTACTGAAGAAAGAAACACTGAGTTGACTTAACGGAATTTAACCATTATTCCTTCAAGTTCTGAGTCAATGGATACCAAACGTGATTCTACACATCTCCTGGAGGATTTACTTTTCCATAACAGAAGGTTAGCACTTACTTACATTCCTTTATCAAACACTAACCATATCTGTGTGTTCTCAAAGATTGGTATCAAGATATTTTTAGTATGCTGTTTTAAACTGTTAAGTACAACAGTCAGTCTCAAGAATAAGATGAAAACACGTCTTTTCTCCTTTTAAAAAGCATTACACTATGTACAACAGTTTAATTTGCACTGGAAGAAGTAGAAGAGAAACTGCATCAGAAGAATACCAATATTGGTGTTTGTGGTACATGTTAAAAGTAGGTGGTAGATGTTACAAACATCAGAAGCAACATAAATAGAGAACAGAACTTTGACATGCCTAAAATTTTAGCTGTCTTGACATTAAATCACTACTGTGATGATAAAAGATAAGAAATGCAAACTTTGATTCCATTCACAGAGTCTGCATTATGCAAGTTCAAACTTATGCATCAATCTGCCAGTATCACACAGCTAATGTAAAAATAAAACTTAATCTTTAGGCACAGTTAAAAGTAAACATATTAGCACTGCCTTTATCAGTTAAAAACCAAGTTTATGGCTGTCCACACTCCGTTCCTAGTTCCATGATCAAAGCAGTTTTTCCTGTTATATTCTTCCAGACAAAGCAGAAATAAAATAGAAAGTAGGGTCCTAAAGCTGCAAAAATTGGCAGGAAGTCTCCAAGCAAATGGCTTTGAAGTCAATAGCTTATATAATAGATGCTATTACTCAAGTTATATTCTCAGTTTATAACTTCTATTTTTATTATAGAATTTACAGTATGTGAGAGAGCAAATGAAAAAGCCCTAGAAGAGACAGTCATCTTTTACCTTCCTAATATTTGTAACAAAAATTAAAGAATGAAACATCAAAAAGTCACTAAAAAAATCTTAATTCAGTATGGATTTTAAACCCCAAGAAGAGAGATCCTTGGGAGGCAACGGGTTTAGGAACAGCTACTCGTATTTGGCAGGCATTGAAAATTTGGAAGAGTCTCTTGTAAATGCAAACCAAGCTCCAAGGTGTCTGATCACAATATTAAGTGACTCCCCAGCACTCTCAAGCTGACTGCGTGACTCACCAGCAGAACAATCACAAGCACTCAGCACACGGCCTTCCTGATAGCATCCTTCACAGAAGGCTACCTTATGTTGGCATGTTTTAGTCCAACATAAAATGCTGACTTCTAAACAAAGTACTCAGATGCCAAGTGGAGGCATTTGTTAACGAGAAAAACAAACGAAAGGAGAAGAGAAAACTGTGTAAAGACACTTTTAAAAAAAAGGCCTATTTCACATTTTCATGCATAGAACTCCCTATCCTCTCTACAGTAGAGCACCAACGAACATATGGTACATTCACTGCCACTTGAAGTTTTCTTTTAACATCTTCCAAAAGTAATATTTTAATCTTCTTGTTTCTTTTTTTCTCCTGAACCTATACATATTAAAATAGTTACTTGGTATATTTCTATTAGTTGACACAAGTTTTAACTTCAGCAAGCACCACGCCAAGGGAAACAATCACAGCTAGGCACTATTACAGAGATCTAAGAAGCTACAATAAGATCTTTCATACAGCTTTTTAGATGTAACAGACGAAAATACTATTTGAATACCCTGAAAAAGTACATGGGGTACTAAGATTTTCAGTACCAAAGATGATAAACAGCTTCTTGGGAGTTTCCTAACCCTAAAATCAGAAAGCTAATTGCCTACTGTCTGCTGGTAGAACTAAGGTTGGTAAGCCATTAAGTTTAAAACATTCAAGTCTGTATGTAAGCCTATCAAAGCAGATGTTCAATATGGAAATACTATACACATAAGATAAAAGTCTCAAGGTTAAAATAGCTTAAAAATAACATCCTGACACTTTTACACAGATGGGCAAAAGGCGTTTTAAAGGTTTGCAATCAGTTTTCACTTATCTTTGCTAATAAAACAAGGAGGCATTGCTTTCAGAGCAGTCCTTGTATACTGGAGGGAGAAGTGGTCTTCAGATAGTAAGAAAACTACCACAAATCACTACCACGAAACAAACAGAAACCAGCATTTTGAAGCCTGAATATAACCAAACTGCAAGAGCAATCTGCAGATAATCCCTCTGAAATCAAGAGAATAAAGCTTAAAAATAAGAGTACATTTTAGCATTATGGCTCACATTAAGGTAAAAACAGGCAATGACATTGCTAGAAAAAGCCAGTGTGTGGATAAGCATTTGGATTTTTTAAGACAACAGACTGACCAGATTATCAACACAAAGTATGAATTGGAAGCTACCCAATGAAATTTTGTGATTAAAGTAAAAATCTTTAAAAAGAAAAATGGCAGCTTCCAGGATTATTTTCAAATGAATCAAACTCATCACTTCAAAACAAAGTGAATGTACACATTATTTATGCCTAAAAACACAGCTATAAAACTCCATTTTACAGGCAAATGACACAGGAAAGAAATAAGTACGATGGGTGCTCTAAAAGTAACGCCTCCTATTTTATTACACTG
The DNA here is from genome assembly GCA_016647715.1 of Pavo muticus. NCBI lineage: Eukaryota > Metazoa > Chordata > Aves > Galliformes > Phasianidae > Pavo > Pavo muticus. The sequence goes on from JACDJE010000052.1 coordinate 1,340,698, forward strand.
GCCCACGAAGTCAAAAGCAGATGGTGGTGGTACGGCAGTAGAAGCTGAACCTTCCCACCGAAATTCCCTAACATGTTATTGCTGTGTGACGGCGGCAGAGGGGCAGTCTGACAGAACAGCATCTCACATATGGAAGTGCATATGCAGCAAAGGTGTGTCACTGAATTCCTCCATTTGGAAACAATGGCACACAGCCACCGACATTCATCAGCACTCACTGAATATTTATGGAGTCCAGTGGATGCGAGTGACTACACTGAAAAACAGCATTTTGTAGCTGGCAATTTGCTCTATGAAATAGTGTTATATTGTGCTCTTTGCATGTGTTCTAGTGTCCATGAAAATAAACAGGAAGCACTGCCTTCAGAGTGACCTACGTACTTAAAAGATTACGTTACTAATCAAACCCAGTAGCAAAATCTGACAAAGTTCAACAGCTTATCTTCCAACATTACCCAGAAAGAACAAAAGAGGCTGGAGCATGCACAAAGCAGCCAGAACACCTGACAAGGGATAAACAAGGCAGCTAGAACGTTTAGAAGTGTTCAGTTGGAAGAACTACTCTTAAACAGTGCCAAGACAGGAAGTTCTTAGGACCTAACTGAAAGAAAACAAACCAAAAAAACCTTCCTTCTTTTTTAGCCTATTTTTAAAGCGATATTTAAGAAGACAAGAAGGACTCAGTTCACGATACTGGCATACCAAGCACAATACTTTCACTGTAAAGGTTCAAGATCCTCATACCACTCTGAGTACAATACTTCTGTGTTATTTCCTCTTGCATTCATGGTGTAGCAACCCTTCACTGCAGCTAAGTATAAAGTCCTTAGCTAGAAATTTCAAGTAAGGAATCCATTACGCCGTAACAGCTTTTTATTAGAAAGGCGTCATTCGTTAGAAATGTGGTCCAGACTAAAATTATGCAGGAAAAATAACAAAAGATGAGCACGAGAAGAAAGTCACACAGATGTACAACCTAAGAACCAAGTAAAGAAGCCAGATGTTATCTCCCACAAATACATATTGAAGAACTTGATTTAAGAGCTATCACCCTTGCCTACAAAGTAGTGCATACATTCAGATCTACAGCAACAACTTACTCCTGATACAACAGTACTTCACCATTCTCTGCAAATTCTCAGTGATACCACCTAGGTATCAGAAAAAAAAAAACTTTTTCCCTCCCAATGACAAGTATTAGACACCAATGAAAGCTTTGTTCACTGAAAAGCTATTTTCTGCATCCTTCACTACGAGAATTCAATTTGATTTAGCAGTATGTGCTCTGTGTGAAATGGCAATACATTAACTCATAAGCTTTTCTGTACGCACTTGTTACTGCTACCCAGGGCAGTAACTACCTGTCATCAGCATCAACGATAACAGCATGAAAAAGGAACTCCTGCCCTTCAGAATCCCTACAAAGGAGTCGTTCACGGGTTATGCCTCCTGATGTGAAATACTGAAAGGTTTTTCTTGATCATTGCTACATACAACACAAAAGCAGTTGCATGATCTTGAGAAACACCAGATGAAGGAACAAGAGATTTTCATGTAATGTAACCAACCACAATCCATAACCCCGGTACGTAATAGAAAACTTACACTGACTGCATTTTAAAGTCTTGTTTACTCCAAGATCCTTCTACTTGTACTGTACTGAGCCCTGAATTAAATACAAATCCTGAATACTTGGCACCTTCTTACCATTTCCATTCATTGTTTTCCACAATGCTGTTTCTAAAGCTTCCTATGCTGAGTCTAACAAGCTTGCATGAAAGCTGCAGGCCTTTCTTCATACCTTTTTCTATGCTCCGAAGTACTTCAAACTTTTCCCTATTGTCCTTGTTGTTAAGCAAGCCAGGAACACCTTCCAATTATTTTAGATTATCAACTCTTATTCCAAATTTACTAGGAAGACTTTGGAAAGGGCCAGAGATACATCCTTTCAGCTTTATGAAACTGTAGTTCACGAGAACATTAAACGTGCACCAAACCCCAGATATCCATATCCAATTGAAAAATGGTGAACTGGTTTGGCTGCTAGTTAACCAACTTCCTTTTTAGCGAACGCTCACCTAAACCTTTCATGACTTCTTTCATTACTTTCTACATGCCATGTGGTTTTAACAGTTTTTCATGAACAGTAAGCTTTGCTAATACTGGGAAAACCCTAAAGTCTGTTCCAGGATAGAAGAAACGTGGAAGAAATAAAAAAGAACATTTAAAAATTGTAAGCTTAAAAGAAAAAAAACCTGCAAAGACATCACAAAAGATTCTAGATTCTTGCATGTCACGGTCCCAAATGCTGATACAAGCACAAAAGAAAAGCTTCAGTTTTATGACAGCGTCATCTAATTACATCAATTTACTGTTTGCAACACAGATAAATACCACCTCAGAGATTTCCCACTGAATTAGGACCTCATGTCATGTTAAAATAGCCACAGACAGCAGGGCAGCCATCTAGAAAATAATGATTTCTTAGACATCCAAAATAATGAAATACTACATATCATCAGACTAAGAACTTCAGGATGAAGATGAAATTTAGTTACAAGTGTGCAACATTCTTCCTCATCTTCCTCATTCTTATTCCTTTCTACACAATAGTTTTACCATTCTCCTCCTGCTCATTCGTCATCCTTAACCATCTTCCTTTTTACTCTCGATATTCACAGGAAGTAAAACAGAATATTTCCCTTGCAGTGCTTTTAAAAAACTTATCTCCTTTTTGTTACTTCTTGCAAAAACATTTCCAGTTCCTGACTCTTAGCCTCCTTAACAACATCACTTCCCCAGGTTTTCTAAAACATCAACAAGCTTTCCTTCTTCCTCTGTCCTCCAGCAACTCGCTTTTAGTCTTTTTCGACATTGGACTTAAGTTCCTTATCCTCACCTTCCAGGCAGTGCAAGCTCTGCCCTTGCCTCACAGAGTTTGTCTCTCCATCACCTGCCTGACGACAGCCTGTATTTTACTAAAATCCTCTTTCCTTGCAGAAGGAAAAAAACGTCACAACATCAGAGTTCGGTGGGTTTTTTTCCTTCTCTC